>CM035414.1:33764323-33931823 GCA_020310875.1 Ceratopteris richardii | reverse complement strand
AGAACGATTCTAATTTCTCTCTCAGATGTCGATAAATCAATATTTGATGATGCATCATCAACATGACTTTCTTCGATCTTTCTAAAAATAAAGTTGTCAAACAATCTAGGTTGAACATGAATGACCTTATACCAAGGATGAGCATCAAGGTTGTTATCAAAAAAAAATTATTTAATATGCAAATGAAGAATATATGGTTCTTTTGTAAATCACATTATTTTTTAAGAATCAATTGCCCAAAATCTAGATACCCTTCCTACTATAGAGTTATTACCTTTGTACTTGACTTGAAACCAATCGACGTTCGAAATAATATATCAAAATATTAAAAGACAACTTCATTATTATGTGCTTTAAAAAATAATATTATATATTATGGAAAATATAATTTTTTTTTACCTACTTGAAGATATAAAATAATATTTCATAGATGCCAACAAAAGTCCCTGCGTAACCAAATTCACTACCTATAAGGTCCATATATTTTAAACTAGAACGTGACAATTGCTTAAAAGAAGAAAGAATACTGGAGTCCTCAGTTTTATGCAAAGAATCAATAACTTTTATTCTGATATATTGTTCATAAGCCCACATATTTGTGTACATTTGACCATGCAATAATAAATAAATTATTAGAAGATAAAAAAATATATGTTCATGAATATAATACTCGTAGAAAAAAATTACCTTTCCTTCACAAACTATCATTAACTCTCTCTACTCATCTAAGATTGGCTCATTATTTGCATTGGCTCCTTACATATGAGTATATAACCAATCCGTTAAAGAAGATATTTTTGCATAGTCCATATCTTTTATTTTGCCATCCTCCATTTTGGAGATTTTGAAGTTCATGTTCATACTCATTGATGAATGCTTGTATGCATTCACTATTATATGCAATAAAAGTAGAAATATCACTTTTTTCTTGCATTGTAAATTGAAATGGATTTCCCTTACCTTATAATACTTCTTTTGTCAATTTTGAAGAAGATCATTAGTCCATGCACATGGAACTTCTTCATCAACGTTTTAAAGATATTCACTCACATAATACATGTACTCTTCAAGCATCAATGCCTTTGCTATGGATCCTTTTGGTTTTTCTCTTTGTCCCACATAACCATTCCATATGCCCATAAATCCCTCAACCCAAAACATCCATCAAGTAATCAAATATATGAATCTCTATTTCATCCACAAGATGGATCAATAAATGAACTTGAATATCAAAAAATGAAGTTGGAAGCTCTCTCCCCATTAGATTTAGTAGCTCTATCGATTTACGTTACCTTTGTGGGATTGAGTCTTTGCTAATCTCTTTCAATCTAATCCACCTAATATTAATCATAAATTAAATTATAATTAAACTAATTCATAATAAATATATCAAACAATCTTATATATTAAAAATAAAAGAGTTATGATTACCTTGTAAGCGATCCAAGATGATTGATCACATCTCCTATTCCTTTTGTTGCACAGCCATTGATAAAAAGAGATATAATGTGCTTCAAAATATTATTCCAATCATGTGTCTTTAACCCAGAGAAGCTCCTCTCATCCAAAGTAAACATTTTTTGGAAAGATGCTCCATATCATGTAGGTATGCAAATCCACTAAATATTTTTGTTGATAGTTTGCACCTCTTTTGTTGTAAGTACTGAAGGAGCAAGTTCATAGTTGTTTCTTATTGATTTTTATCATAAATTGGCCAAAACTTTGGTTTTGAATTTTGATCCTTTAAATAATTTCTTGATGTTTCTGTGTCTTTCAATCCAAAGAGATGTTGCCATAATGAAAAACTAACATTCTTGAATATCAAGAAGATCATAGGTCTTTTAACTCTACAATAATCCAAAGAATACCATATTGACATGTTCTCTACTAGTGATAGTTTTCCCTTAAGTCTAATCTTCACATTCTCATTATCTTCACCCTCACCAAAGATTTTGGATTGTGGATCTATAAGGGGCCTTTATGTCCATTTTAGATTGAAATCCATATGTATCGTTCATTTTGGACATTGAATAGTTTCAATCTTTCCATTAAAATGTATCCCTTCTCTTTTGCATCCTAATGGATGATCATCACGCAAGAACCATCGATATCAAAGATAAATATTTTTGTTGAGATTCAACCGTAATTCCTCCACAAGTTCAATAATTGATTCATATTAAAATAAAAAGTTACCATGTTGCAAAAAAAATCCTCCTTTAACCAAGTGATCCTTATGAAATCACTAATATATGTTACGGATAATATTTTTGGATATCTGATTGTTACATAACTTCAAACAACAAACATTCATACAGATCAATGCTCTTTGAAAGATATCTTTGCATGATCATCAATGTTCATCATAACCACCATTAAAACAAGTAAAGACAAAACACTAACTAAAGTTGTGATGTGAAAGGAGTTATAATGTTGGAACAAAGTTCATTAACATAATATAATCGATAATATAAAAAAACCATCACTATATAATGAATTAAATGAACCTGCAAGAAAATTTGTAATTCGGCGTACAACAAAGTCTTGTGCAGGGAATCAATAATATCTGAGATCATATCCAACTTTATAATAAATTCACGGCCTTCCTTTCATTGCCCTGTATTGTATAACAATATGAGTATCTGTAGAAGAAACCACGGAGACCACAGTTCTAGTATTGCTACTCAAGGGGGATTCTTCCTTAGGGAAGCATACCCTATGGCATGTTTGTACGCAAGAGTACAACTTGACAATGAAGTCATAGGGATGTAAAAATTTAAAGAACATAGATGAGAAAAAATCCAAATTACTTAAGATTGAAAATGATTACAATAAGGAAAAATAATCCAAATGAGCATTACAAGTAGGCTAGTAGCCACTATAGAGACTAGAACTTGACTACTCAAGAAACAATAGCAAGAAGTATCTAAAACAACACAATATTCTCTACAAGCGAAATGTAAGACTCCACTAAGATACACTAGCCAAGACTACTCAATCACACTCTCATGTTATCTTCCACTCAGCCAAGAAGCCAAGAATCTATATAGTTACCAAGGACTTGCCTCTACCATAGTGGCTAGAGTTGCAACAATTTATAGTGAGAAACTAACAGATATCTCAATCAGAGAGTACAACTAGTGGAGAATAACTAATTCGACTAGAACAGTGTCAAAAGATGTGAGATAGATTGCAAATGAGTGTCAAGCCTCTTCTTATATAGACTACAGAGGCTAAGTGGAGTAGCCTTGCCGATTCCAAGCTTTTACTGTCATCCACTTCAAACAGATGAGAATGGTGGCAAAAGTGGGTCAATTTTATTACTAGTAATCAAACACTTTTAGGTCCTGCTATGAGATCTTCTGACATTGCTAGAGCCTTATGTTGGCTTTCCCTGCATTTTTTTACACTTTAACCATTTACTAATGAATGTAGAAAGAATTATTATCATGTATCACATCAAATTGAGTAGTCTCATTGTCGCCTCATCGTCGTCATGCCAAGATCAGGTAGAGTTGGAGCCCAAGTAGAGGTCTTACCTAGGTAGAGGTGGCCCCTAGGTAGAGGTGGCACCCAAGTAGAGGTGGCACCCACCTAGAGGTAGAGGTGGTGCCCACATAGAGGTGGTTCCCAAGTAGAGGTGATGTCTAGGTAGAGATGGTGCCCAGGTAGAGGTGGTGCCCAATTAAAGGTAGTGCCCAAGTAGAGGTGGCACCCAGGTAGAGGTTGCACCAAGGTAGAGGTGGTGCCTAGGTAGAGGTGGTGCCTATGTAGAGGTGGAACCTAGGTAGAGGTGGTCCCTAGGTAAAGGTGACACCTAGGTAGAGGTGGAACCCAGGTAGAGGTGGTACCTAGATAGAGGTGGCACGTAGGTAGAGGTGGCACCTAGGTAGAGGTGGCACCCATGTAGAGGCAATGTTTGGGTAGAGGTGGCCCCTAAGTAAAGGCAACCCCTAGGTAGAGGTGGCACCCAGGTGGAGGTGGCATTGAGGTACAGGAGCCATGATGAGAGAAATCATCCAAAGTATGCACCAAGTAGATCTATATGCTTCCGAAGTTGCCCATGATGGGTCACCCTGGATTGGTATTGTGGTCGCCCTAGGCCAAGGGTCACCCATGATGAGGTTGGGGGTTTGGGGTTGCCCATAATGGATTTATTCACCTTAAGGAGATTTCCTAACCAAGGGCCCATAGTGGATGGTCACCTTGAGGAGATTTCCTAATCAGTTGACATAGTTCTTGAGGTCCCCCAGGGCGAGTATTGGCCCAACTCCCATTTGGGCAATTGGTGGCAAGAGGGATGAATAAGTCCCAACTCCCATTTGGTTGAGTGGTGGAAATAGGGATGAATAAGGAAAGTGAAGGTCAGATGAGGGGACGGGAACCCCCCTTCTCTAGTGCATAGACATTCATAGGGACAGGGTACATCCATATGTGGCATCCAAACATATGCATGCATGGGCAAATACAAACCTCTTAGTCTCCAAGCAAAGGCTAGTAAAAGCGTTATTTTGAGCACCACAACAACAACAAAAAATGATCCTATTTTCCCCTTACTATGTTGAGCTACACACCTCTGCATCAAGCCTTTGCATCATCTCGGTACAAGCTTCTGTTGTCTTATTCCAACAAAATGAACTAAGGAAATTAAATAAATTGATCTGATGGCATATAGAGTGAGTGAATTCTCTCTTGTTTGCTTCAACTGAATTATTTATTCATCCTTGAAATATTAAACAAGGCCATGTTGTCCTCTTCCAAGTTTTCAAATGGTTGCATGGCACTTTGAAGTGTCTCTTGCTTGGATTTTGAGTGTTTGAGATAGACTCTATTCTTCACTTCTTGGTGTTGCAATACTCTTATCATGGCATCCTTATTATGTCCCCCTAGAGCCATAATGCCCATCTTCTTGTTTTGATATGATGTGATGACCCTAAGCATAGCTACTTCAACCTTCGACTTTGGCTTCCTCATAACAACAGTACATGTATCACGCAAGTGACGCTCTGTCCACCAATAGCCTCTTTTAGCATTTGAGTGCTTTGTTTTGCGTTTTTTCTATTACCTAGCTTTCATGTAGGCCACAATCAACCTTTCCTTTTTGGTGTATCGATGTGGCACCAAAAACATTTTGCATCATGGATTGATCAACTAATGATTTTGATCCTCTTCAAGATGCATGTCATGCATGAGTGCCTCTTCTTTACACAAATCTTTACACATGCAAGGGTCATACTTATCCTATGCTCTATGATTGGCTCCTTGGTCCATCCCAATGAAATTTCGGGTCATAGGACATCCTTTGGTACTATTGGGTCATAAGATGTGGCATGAGGTGCCTTCTCCCATTTTTCATCTTTTAAACTAGCTTGTTGACTTTGGCCTATTTACCTAGTTTCTCTGTCCAACTTGCTTTAGAAGGAGTTAGATCCGCTAGAAAAATTGGCCCAATTTCCCCAAAAGAAGGCTTCTTGCCCACTTTCCTCGTATGAAATGAGTGCTCACTTTGTGGTGGCCCTTCAAGATTTAGTTTCCCAACTCCATGAGAATCCCACAAAACAAGGTGCCTATTTTCTTGAGATCTTCCATAATTTAGTCGCTCAAATTTATACTACACATCAAATTTTTGTTACCCAAATTTATCATCTTGGCCACCAAAAATTAGGCATCCAATTTGGCCACCTTGGCTACCTGAGAGGTCTGGCCGGGCTGGACCATCCTAGGGGAGGTACCAAACTGGGCCACATGTCTCTCTTGGTCTTCTTTATCTTGTTCCCTACAATCACCTAATTTACCTTTTGGTTCACTCAATAAGCACAAATTACTTGTTTTTACCCCACTTGGGCCTCCTTGTGCTTCTTTTGTAGAAATTTCACTTTTGTTTATAGACGCTAGACATGGTTCAATTTGATCTAATTCATCATTTATTTAACTTATTTCATTTGTATAGCACTCTATATTCCCCACCATCCAATTTAACGGATTATCATCCTCATGTTGTTGGGAAGGCATCACGTGAGTATCCACTATATACCTAGTTGCCTTGGCAGTGTCACATCCTTCCGTCAAATGTATCTGTAGCTGGTTGTTAGCCTTTCTAGAGATCCATAACATATTCCTTCCCCAATCTTATAATACCTTGGCTTGCCTCAGCCATCGTCATCCTAGGATGTTGCAGAGAAAAGAGGCACAAAAGAGGAGCCCCAAAATTTTCAAATTGATGGCATAAAAATTCTTCTTCAAATCCTAGAAAATTCCCTTGAAGCTATGTAATTGCACTAGAGGAGTCCTCTAGATGCATAAGCCCCAAATCATTGTAACATACTTTTTGTAAAATAGTAGGAAATTAGAGATTAGTCAATAAAGTGCCGGTCTCATGTGTGAAAGGACCATTTTTAGGGCACATGTATATAAGTCACTTGGTGACTCTTTGTAAACACTTTTTGCCATTGTGAAGAAGGAGAACCAAAATTTCGAATTTGTTTTTTCCTTGCTGATTTTCATCTTCTCTATGATCTTTTGTTTATGTGTGATGCTTGAAATGTGTGTGTAGGATTGTTGCCTATCCCTTCGCATCACTTTTGAATGACTGTAGTGTGTGTGTGAGCCAATACGAGTTGCAGAGCGAGTGTAGGTGTTTCCCGCCATTCACTGTTTTGGTCATAACTTGAAGAGCACTTGTCAAATTCGAGTGAAAATGCCACCAATAGATGTGTCTCATTGAGAGCTTCAAAAAGAACCAAGTATTGGCCATATTTGGAGTTAGGAGGAACCTTTGAATTTTTGCTTACTGCTATAAGTGGTATCATGGTAGACATTTCCAAAGATCTAGTGAGTTGGAGAGGTAGTTTAGTCTTTTCATATACATTGTAGCTGAACCACTTCACTTTCCATCACATGTGCACATGTCGTCCTCATACACTTGGTTCATGTGGTTCTTCAGATTGATAATTCAATGTGTATCGATCCACCACTATATGCACTTGTGAGGCAAATGAGATTTAGTCTATTTGACACAAGTCTCTAAGACTTCATGACTTAGGTACACACGTTTTTGGTGTCGTTGTTGGGGAATAATATCAACCAAGGTGCCTTCGTGATGGTTATAGTTGTGGAGTGAAGGAATCATACTTGTAGAGGTGAAGTTGTTTAGTGGCAAGTAGTCAGACACTTCAGCACTTGTTACTTCATATCCTTGAGGTGTGTGTAATGAGTTTTTAGGATTAGGGTTAGGAGTGAGGAAGAGAAGGAAGAGTTAGGGTTAGGTTAGAGAGAGAAGTGGAGTAGGAGGAAGTTGGAATCACCAAGAAAAATCTCAAAAAAATTGCCAAATTAGTGTAGAGTAGGATTCATGCATCACAAACTATAAAAACCAAAAAACTTAGTTCATTTGACACAAGTGCAGAAGCTGGTATCGTGTGCAGAAAACGATCGGTAACGTCAATGTGGTATCGCGCAAAGTGACCTAAAGAGAGGAGTTGGGATCATACATTTGGGTTGGGGCACACTTGAAGGTAAGCCACACCAGTTTTTGATAGAAAAATGAATTCATAACCACCACCACATGTGATTAAACTCATTTCCTATATCGGGGTGGGACAGAGAGTTTTGGGAGAATCTATGAGAGATACAAAGGATTAAGAGTAAGGAGGGGATAGAGCTAAACCTTTTTGTGCAAAAAAAATTAATTCTAGAGCTATTTTAGCTGAAGTATCACGGTCGGTTGAATTTTGGTATCGTGATACCAAAATTCCCTAGTATCACGATACTCGCCTAGTATCATATCGTTGCATAGCACTTGAGGTATTGCGATACCATTCTACTATCCTCTCGTCAAGTTGGTATCACGATCGCGATGAGCCAGTGGTATCGTATCATCCTGGTCATGATAGCGTATCATCGACCGAGCAGTATCATATCGCGCACATTGTTGGTATCGTATCGCATATCTAGTATCGTATCATCTGACCTTCTTAGTATCGTATCATTTGTGCTATCAGTATCATATCGTTCATAATACTAGTATCGTATCATCCAAAGAATTGGAATTGTATCGTCTGACATCTGGTATCGTATCATGAAAAATTGTGGTATCGTATCGTGCAGAGCACTAGTATCATATCGTGTAGAGCACTAGTATCGTATCGTGCAGAGCACTAGTATCGTATCGTGCAAAGCACTAGTATCATATCGTGCAGAGCACTAGTATCGTATCGTGCAAAGAGTGGTATCGTATTGTGAGAAGTTGTGGTATCGTATCGTGAGAGATTTTGGTATCGTATCGTACAGTGCACTAGTATCGTATCGCCACAGGCAGAAGTATCGTATCATCCTATGGTCAGTATCGTATCGCGTTAATCTGTGGTATCACCCAGAGTGGTATCGAAGAGAGTGATATCGCCTAGAGTGGTATTGCCCAGAGTATATCAAGCCATTTGAGGGCAAAATTAGGAGTAATTGGGGAGCCAATTATGGGATAGTGGGAGCCAAGATAGCCCTAGGAGGGTGGATGAACTTGAGATCAGGATGTGTGCTAAGTAGCTGGAGGAGTGTTATTTCATCTGTAGGAAGTGCAACTAAGGCAAGTCATCACTCTATCTATACTGACACCTCTAGTGACTCAGAGGAAGAGATACCAATGGCTTCAGAAGACATGCAAGGTTATGTCCCTAGGGGGAACTTCATGTCAACAGTAGAGGGGAAATATTGTACCTCTCTGCAATATGTGTCCACTAATTCCCAAGAGATTCCCATCTACCTGGATGGCTTAAATAGATCAGTAGCCAAGATGGTGAATTCCACTAATTTAGCAATAGTGCCCAGACCTACAGTCAAGTATTAAGGAGGAGTGTACATGGAAAAGTTGGGTCACATCTATGTGGTAATAGAACACCTAGATCAGATCAACGAGAGAGAAGGGTTGGAAGGACAAGGAAACTCAAGAAGACCGGACCCAGAAGAGTTCATAACTACTCCCAAAGGCAAATCAATAGTGACTCAAGTCTTCAGAGGGGATTTGATACCTCAAGATGATTACCTATTAGAGGTCTACTTGATCCTGTTACACTTATGTGTTCCTCAAGTAGCTTTGATGTGAACCTTTTCCCTATACATGGGCACTTTTTACTCTAGTGTTGGCTAGAGGTTTTTTCCCCATGTTACCACATACTTGATACTCTCATATGTGGTGGCACTTTGTACTTAGGGATATTATTCAACTCTTACTTCAGTTCAGTTCATTGTCAATAGAGAGAGCTATTCCAGCCATCGTCTTCTCCATGTGTCTTGCTAGATTTGTGCTCCTTGTGTCTGCTTCTTGTGTGTCTCTCGCACTTATACACACACCCAATAGTGGTATCAGAGCAGGTTCAGCTCCTTCTCAAGTTTCAATTTTTCGTGTTGCAGTGTGCGTGCACTTTTAACAATGCAAATCAACTTCGGAGCATAGAACTATGAATTTTAGCAGCCAAGAAACATTTCCACTAGGTGCGTTGGGGTTTTACCCCCATTTCAAAGCCATTCGTGCAGTCAGAATCACCATCAGAGTGACGGTTTGTGAGCTGAAATTTCAGCACTCATTTCAGCATTCATCGAAGTAAAGTTTTATCACTTTTTTGTTCCTTTGTGAAATGGCAGGCAGCAATGACTTGCTTGGCATGCTTCAAGCTGAAGATAAGCTTGATGGGACCAACTCTCCGATGTGGTGTTACATGATGAAGCATGTTCTTGTTGCTAAACAACTTTGGAACATAGTGGCAGATGTAGATCGAAGACCCGCAGGAGCTTCTTCTTCAAGTACAGTGGTTTCTCCTTCTCCACCTACACAAGAGCAGCTTAGATGGGATGGAAAAGATGCTCAAGCTCATGCTTTGATTGCGCTTTCAGATGGAGCTTCTTCTTCAAGTACAGTGGTTTCTCTTTCTCCACCTACACAAGAGCAGCTTAGATGGGATGGAAAAGATGCTCAAGCTCATGCTTTGATTGCGCTTTCATTGAAGCATCTTATAGTTCCACACATTCGGTCATGTTCTACATCGAGACAAGCATGTGACACTCTTGCTTCTTTGTATGTCGTGCGTAATGAAGCACGTGTTGCATACTTGAGGAGGCAACTTGAAGATGTATGTATGGCTGAAAATGAGTCGGTGGATGTGTATGTGACACACATCAAGGATTTGAAAGAGCAATTGGCAAACATAGATGAGATCATTTCGGATGCATCACTCATTTCTACATTGTTGAAAGGATTACCGGAATCTTTTCAAAGCTTTGCTACTACACTCCGTTTGGTTGCAAAAGGAAATCCTAATATGTATGAAATTGATGAGGTTGTGTCTCTTCTTTTGCAAGAAGAGCAATCTAGAGTTAATAGGACTGGTTTGATTGAGGGAACACAAGCACTTGCTATCTCACAAAAGGGGAAAAGCAAGTATGGTTCAACTCATCAAAACCAAAGCCTCAACCTTCCTCTTCCATTCATTCCTCTAATGATGGTGATTTGCAAAAGAAGAAGAGATGCAAATATTGTTGAAAGGCTGGTCATACTATTGATGAGTGCATAAAGCTTGCTAAACGCAATGAAAAGAAGAAGGAATCTGGCATGTCTATTGCTCAAAATTTAGCAAATGTAAAGAATGATGAAGCTAACATGGCTCAAGATTTTTGGGCATGTGTTGTTACATGTCATTATGATGCTTCTTTGCATTCTAAATGTATGGTTGTGAGTAAGGCTGATTCCGATTGGTTCTTTGATAGTGGTGCTTCAAAGCACATAACATCATGCAAAAGATTTTTAATTGCCTCTTTGAAAGATGCACCCAAAGGAGGACATGTGGTGTGTGCAAACAATGCCTCTAATCCTATCATTGGAGTAGGAGAAATTGAGCTTACGGCTGCAAATGGAGGTGTGATTCTCTTGAAAAATGCATTGTATGTGCCCGATATAAAGAAGAACTTAATTTCAGCTCCGTTGATTGCCAAAGCTGCACTTCATGTACACTTTGCTGATGATAAATGTATGGTTCATGATTTCAGCAGTGGCGATGTTATTGTGATGTCCGATACATTATGTAATGGCTTATATCGCATGGATACATACAAGAGGGCTGCCTCGAATGCCTTAGTTGCTCATACTTCTTCCATGGCTAAAATGGAGCTTTGGCATGCTCGTTTTGGTCACTTAGACTTCAATAGTTTGCTCTACTTGCAAAAGAAGGACATGGTTATTGGCTTGCCTACACTTGAGTCCATTGAAAAGGATGCATGTGAAGGTTGCATTCTTGGAAAAATGCACCATGCTTCTTTTCACAAAAGATAGTCATACACACATGACAAGAAAATTGTAGCTTGTTCATAGTGATGTATGTGGTCCCGTCAATACTCCATCTTTTGGGAAGCATGTATATTTTGTTACCTTCATTAATGATGCTACTCACCATACATGGGTGTATCCTATGAAAGCAAAGAATGAGGTATTTTCTTGCTTCAAAGCATTTTTAGTTATGGCTAAAAAATTTTCTTCACAAAAGATTTTGACTCTACGCACGGATCGTGGTGGTGAATACATGTCACATGAGTTTAATACTTTTCTTTGTGAAAGAGGTATTTCCTACCAATATACGGTGCCATATACAGCTCAACAAAATGGTGTTGCCGAGCACAAAAATAGAACTCTACTTGAAATGGCACGATGTATGGTTACAGGAAAGCATCTTCCTGATAAGTTTTGGATGGAAGCAGTCATGTGTGCAAATTATGTGTTGAATCACTACACTACAAAAGCATTGAGAGTCATCACTCCTTATGAGGCTTGGAATGGTCATAAGCCTATGGTTAGTCATATGCGTGTGTTTGGTTGTTTGGCATATGCTCTTGTGCCATCACAACATCGTCACAAACTTGATGAAAAGACAAAGAAATGTATATTTGTTGGTTATAGTGCTGAAACTAAGGGATATCGTTTGTAACATCCATTGACGAACACAATTATTGTGAGTCGAGATGTGGTATTTGCTGAAAATTCAATTTTCCCTCTACTCAAATGCAAAAAACAGCCAATAGTTAGCTCACAAGATGTGTTCGATACACTCATGCCTTTGTTCCAAAATGGTGCGCTTGACTATGGCCATGTAGACCAGCCAACTGAGGCTCAAAGGGCTGAAAAGTTCCAGCCAAATAGGGCTGAAAATGTAGAGAACTTTCAGCCAAACATGGCTGGAAAATTTCAGCCAAAAATTATCAAAACTGTTGGAAATTTCCAGCCACATATGGTTGAACATTTGCATCAAAATATGGCTGAAAATTTGCATCAAAATATGGCTTAAAATGAGCATGAAATTCAGCCCACGCATGATGTACATGTTGAAGATACATTACATAATGAACGCATGTCTATCAAGAGTGCACAATCTATGCCAAAGTGGCTGAAGCAAACTTTGCAAGGCAGCAAATTGAGTGCACCTTTACTTGGTAGAACAAGATCAAGCGCTCACCATGCATCAAGTAATTTTTTGGATTATTCTCTTATTGTTATAGCATGTAATGAAGAGCCACTTTCTTTTGAAGATGCATGTGACGATCCGCAATGGATGAGTGCTATGCAATCAGAAATGGATTTCATACATAGGAATGGTACTTGGGAGTTATGTGAATTGCCAAATGGAAAGAATGTCATTGGTACAAAGTGGTTTTATAAGATTAAGAGGAAATCTGATGGTAGCATTGATCGCTACAAAGCTAGATTGGTTGCCAAAGGATATGCGCAATAATATGGCATTGACTATGAGGAAACTTTTGCACCTACTTCATGCATGACTACCATCCGTACCGTGGTTGCATTGGATGCCCATTGAGGTTGGAAAGTGCATCAATTGGACATAAAAACAGCCTTCTTGAATGGTGATTTGCTAGAAGAGGTTTATGTGAAGCAACCTCCTGGATTTGCTATGAAAGGAAAAGAGCATATGGTTTGTCGCTTGCATAAAGCCTTGTATGGTCTCAAGCAAGCTCCACGTGTATGGTATTTTGAGGATTGCAAACCAGTTTCCACACCAGTTGAGACAGGATTCAGGTTCTCAGTTGAGGATTCCAGTGATGCATTTGACACTTCTCTTTATCAGCAAGTTTTGGGATGTCTTATATATGCATGCAACACAAGGCCGGATATACAATATGCAGTTTCCCAGTTGAGTCGATTCATGCATAGCCCTTGCACTAAGTATTGGAAAGCGGGGAAACGTGTGTTTAGATATCTCCGAGGCACTTTGAGATTAGGTCTCTTTTATGGCAGAGATGTTCAGCCATGCTTGCATGCTTTTATAGATCGTGATTGGGCTGGTTGTTATGATACTCGCGTGTCCACTAGTGGCAATTTCTTTTTCCGTGGAGACTCATGCATATCTTGGTTGAGTAAGAAGCAACCTACAGTGGCGACATCAAGTTGTGAAGCTGAGTACACAACAGTTTTCACAGCTACAGTGGAGTGTATATGGCTGAGACGCCTATCGATGGATCTTTGCATGGAGATTGATGTTGTTATGCATATTCTCACTGATAGTCAGAGTGCTTTGGCTATTGCACAAAACCCAGTGTTTCATGCATGGACCAAACATATTGAGGTGCATTATCACTATGTGAGAGAGCTCCTTCATGCAGGAGATATTGATTTGGTATATGTGCCTACACAAGATAATGTGGTAGACATATTCACCAAAGCTCTTCCACGGGAAAAGTTTGAAGCTTTTTGCAAAGCTTTAGGCTTATTACCTTGTGGGGGCTGATCTCTCACTCCCTGTATGTGTTCACATCATTCGCTCCATGGGGGTTTGTTACACTTATGTGTTCCTCGAGTAGCTTTGATGTGAACGTTTTCCCTATACATGGGCACTTTTTACTCTATTGATGGCTAGAGGTTTTTCACCATGTTACCACATACTTGATACTCTCATATGTGGTGGTACTTTGTACTTAGGGATATTATTTAGATCTTACTTTAGTTCAGTTCATTGTCAATAGAGAGAGCCAACCATCATCTTCTCCATGTGTCTTGCTGCGTTTGTGCTCCTTGTGTGTGCTTCTTGTGTGTCTCTCGCACTTATACACACACCCAACAAATCCATGAATCAGATTTATTCTTACAAATTGACTCACCCACACGAGAACCGGAGGAAAGCCCAATGACCTTCTATGAGTTAAAAGATCCTGAAGAGGAGTCTAGAGTCACGTACCTAGACAAGAACCGAAGAAGGTATTGGCCGGTAGATGATGTTGATAGAGCTCAATTGAAGTATATGGGGTTGCCAATATTCCCTTCGTGAGAGCAGGCAACTACCTCTCATAATCCCTTTGGGACACAACAGGAGTCAGAAAATACAATGTCGGGATAGACAAGCCATCGGAGCATTCCCAACCGAACCCATGTGCAATTCACAATGCCAGGCTGCAATCACACAATCAAACTCACCCTAGATTAGGCAACCAACATCGGCCACCAGTGAGGCCAAGACTACCACTAGGAGTGCAGCGTGGAATGCCTCCATTTAGACAAGCAATTCTTATAATGCCTAGACACCCAAAACCCATAAGAAGATTAAGACCAATTCAAGTGGCTAAGTGTATGAGAAATCATTATGACGGGATGGGAGAACCTTACGATCACATAGCTGAATTTAAACAAGTTCTACGGGCTGAGCAAGTGGATGATTTCTTTGTGCACTATGAGTCCTTTGGACTCACTCTCATAGGAACGGCTTTGACTTGGTTCCAGCCATTGGATCCCGATCAATTTGGAAATATTGAACAATTTTTTAGGAACTCATTGGGGAATTCACTAAGAGAGGAATTAAATACAACTCTTCATCTTTAATCCATAGCTTCAAACAAAACCCAAATGAAACGGTAAAAACAATTGCCCGAAGGTTCAATCAATATGTCGATAGATGCCCAGTAACAGAAAGACCCACTCAGCAAAAAATGATATCACTATTCTTAGACGGGCTGACAAACGGGACTTTGAGAACGTTAGTCTATGTGAAGTGGCTCTAGACTTTGAGCGAATGCCTTCAAGAGTGTATTGACCTAGAGGACAACCTAGCTTATGATCTCAAACGTACACCAAGCCCTACGAAATCAAAAGACACTAGAAGTATAGTGACATCCAACTCTAGTAACGTAGAGGAGTTGGCGGAGCTGATAGCCAAGAAGTTAGGAGTTCACTGATAGCAGAACTACCAGCATCCACCAATGAGAATATCCATGTTGCGAAGATGCAGTGTATGTGAAGGAGACCATCCTACTCACATGTGTGTAAGAAGAGGAACATGCTTGCCTCAAGTTTATCCATACAATAGGCAGCCACATCAAGGAACCGCTTTGTATTGCCATATAGAACAAAAATACACTAATCATACCACTGAGAATTGTCCATTCAATAGGCAGTCATGACCTTTAAATCAACCTCAATATAGGATTTATGGATACCTCCTAGAGAGTCAGGAAGGGAGATTCCCAGATATAATCCCTATCCAAGACCACAAGTGGCACCTAGGCCATATGAGCAAGGGCAATATGGACAACCTCAACTAGTGTTAGGACAACAACCACCACTTCCACAGAATGTAGTGCCAATTAAATATGCTCAACCAGAGGAAAACATGGAGAGAGCCATACTACTAGCATCACCATTAGCCACTACAAAATCAATGAACCCAGGATACGAACAGACCCAAGGAGAATACTATCCCTATGACACCAGTATGATGGAGTACGAGCAAGTTTATGACCCACAATACTATGGTTATGAGGGATATGACAGTGTCTATGGACTAGAGTTGGCAACCCTAATGTACACTGCACCTAAGGCACCGACACCCATCAGACCACCCATCAGACCGCCTATGCCAAAAGGACCATGCTATAGATGTGGAGGAGATCACTTTATAAGAGAATGCACTCGACCATACAACCCACCACCCCCAGAACGTGGAAAGGGTCCAAAGAATCCCAATAAGCCTCATGACACTGCACCTATTAATGTAATAGAAGTAATTGAACCGTCAGGAAGTGACAAGGAATACACAGTACCATTGAAGTCCATCACACGAGCACAAGCTAAAGGAATAGAGAGAAAATGGGAAGACTCGGAGCAAGAAAAGAGTAAAACCCTAGAACCCAGAGTCCAAGTAGTGGAAGACTCGAAAGACCCACTTGAGAGTATCCAAACAACGAAAAGCCAAAAGTGGAATAATAGACGGGAAAAACTCAGAGAAAAATGGATGAAAAATAAAAACAATGAAGACAAGAAGGACACAGGAGGCAATAAGAAACCTAAGGAACCTGAAATTCAGGAAGAAATTTCCATTACACCACAGACACTAGCACCAAACAAGCCAGGATCAATTCTATCAGACCTAAGACCAAACGGTTTAGATATGTGGTTGAAAGCTTACCAAACTAGATTCACAAATGGACCAAACATAGAGCATCATGAGAAAATTTATCCACAAGGGGAGTTAGAAAAGGAGAGAATAGCAATATGTAGAAAACTCATAGAGGTAGCTTAGGCCACTCTAGAGAAGACTATCCCAATCCTCCCTGAGACTAGAATATCCGAGAATCAATACAATGATTGTCTTAAAACCAAGGACCAGAAACCAAAAGAGAGGAATGATAAGAAAGAACTAGTGAATACCCAGGACAAACCCATGTCCACACTCCCTGATTTAGAAGTTGATTGGCCAAGAGAGTTGTGGACTAGGATTCGAGAAGATCAATGGAAAAAGAATGGAATTTCAAAGCCGCCTTTTGAGGAATTAGATGTGGGAGACCATCAAAGAACACCAAATTTGGAGGAAATATATGAAGAAGTCTCTATGCTAGACCGAAATAGGGAGGAAGCACAGAGCATTTCCACCCTACCAAACTACATGGGAGAATATGAGAAGGAATCCATAATCTTCTGTGCTCCCACAGTACGAGGAAAAGAAAAGGAGTCTTCAGACAAGACCTCACACAATCTAGCAAAACTCAAAAAGACCAAAGTACAATGTCAGTTGACTATGGAAGAATTAGTTCGTGTCAAACCACAATTATGGAAACAATTAGCAGGACAAATGAAGTTAGAGCATGAGAAAAACAAAAAGGAAAGCAAGGAAACTGAAAACCCTTCTACTATACAAATTCCGATGGATAGGGTTGGAGAATTTAGCGAAGGAGATGAGGACAACACATGCTTACCCGTCATGTACAATGGATACATGACCAAGGCCATACTAGAATAGGAGCAGGAGTGGGCATTGCCACCAAAGAGATTTGGGAGAAATGGGAAAAGCCAGCCCTGTGAGCAACGCGTATGAAGCTTCAATTAGCAGATGGTCATGTAGAGAAACCCCTGGGAATATTGGAAAAAATTGGATTAACCACTTGTGGAGTCAAGTTTTGAGCATACATTAGCTATATGTCAATTTGGAAAGGCAAATAATTATGAAATGATATTAGGACGACCTTTCATGAGACAACTCAGGGTAGTGCAAGACTGGGGATGAGACTCATTATACCTTCAACATCAAGGAACCACTACCAAGATAAATTTGCATACCTTTGCGTATAGGGATGTACCCCCACTACAATGGAATCCTGTACACAAGGAAGAAGATTATTTGTCTATCCATAGTGTCGGATCAAGTGATCAATCATGGATGCACGAGGATGCCCAATTATGGATGTGTAAGGAAGCAAAGAGAGAGGATAAAAAACTTCAGCTATGGCCTCTCAGACATCAAAATTATCGACCCGTAGAGGACCCAATGTACATGCCTCAGCCTTTTCCTGATGAAGCATTCGAACCGCATGGTTCGAAGGAGATTCCAGCCACTTTGGATGTATGTGTAAATGAGGAAGTATTGACCATGAATGAATGTATAGATGAAGAAGTTTATGATGTAAGCTTGTACATGGTAGTCCTTCAGGAGGTAGAAGCAAGAGAAGTATTAGAAAAAGAATGGAAGGAACAATACGAGAGCATAGAGATGGAACCGGAGTTTGATTCAGAGGAACACTATTTAGAAGCCATTCAAGCAGAGAACAAGGATGGAACACCCAAAGTGTTAGCGATAGAAGCAGCCCCTATAGTACCGAACCATGAGGAAACCATGAGTAAGACCAAACCAACCCCAGATCTATTTGAAGTTCCGGAACACTTCGAAAGATGCGAAGTAGAGGAAAGGAAAATAGCCATTCAGATGCCTAGGAGAGAGGCAAGAGAAGGAGAAGCTTATGACAACAAGGAACAAACAAAAAAATTCATAGTCACTATAGAAAATGGAGAACACAAATGCACGTACATAGGAAAGGATGTGTCACCGGAGGAGGAAGAAGAATTGATAAGACTGATTCGAGACTATCGAGATGTGTTTCCATGGACCTACAAGGACCTCAAAGGTGTGGAACCCTCCATTTTTTCTCATTGAATACCAATGACATTGGATGATAAACCATCGAAGCAACACCCATACACATATAATGATGTTTATGCAGCAAAAAGCAAAGAAGAAGTAGACAAACTATTAGCAGTTGGATTCATTTATGAGATAGAACATACCGAATGGGTGTCACCATTAGTAGTTGTGCCTAAAAAGAACGGGAAACTGAGTGTGCATTAATCTAAAGAAAGTCAACGCGGCCATGATCCGTGATAGCTACCCATTACCTATCACTGATCACCTCTTGGAAAGAGTGGTAGGAAAGGAAGTCTATAGCTTCTTGGATGGATTCTCTGGATACAAACAAGTAGCTATTGCTATTGAGGACCAACATAAGACCACATTCGCAATTGAATGGGGAGTCTATGCTTTCAGGGTGATGCCCTTTGGACTCACTAACGCCCTTGCTACCTTCCAACGGTTGATGTGTCACGTTTTCAAAGAATTCCTAAGGAAGAGTATGGAAGTATATATAGACGGCTTATGTACATACTCAGATCAAAGACACGAACATATCCTGGAGCTGCGAAGAATATTTGAAAAATGTCGATAATATAGAGTCTGCCTAAATCCCCAGAAGTGCATTTTTATGGTGAGACAAGGAAAAATCCTAGGGCACATCGTATCTAGGAACGGAATATCTACTGATGAAGACAAGATCAAAGTAATTCTAGAACTTACAAGACCAAAAAATGCAAAACAAGTGCAAACATTTATGGGTCATGTGGATACTATCATCGATTTATCCACATGTACGCTATAATTGCCAAGTTATTGTATGGATTGTTGACTCACCACATGGATGGGCGAATGCAAGAAAACATTTAATGAGCTAAAAAACAACTTAGCACAGCCCCTATTTTGAAAACACCCAATTGGAACAAGCCCTTTCATATTCATGTGGATGCTTCCAATTACGCAATAGGATGCATTTTAGCTCAACCAGTAGATGAAGGAAAATTGGACCATCCTTTGCCTATGCAAGCAGACAAGTGAATCAAGCCGAAAGAAACTATACAACTACGGAGCAAGAAGGTTTAGGGATGGTGTACGCTATAAAGAAATTCAGACACTACCTCTTAGCCAACAAGTTCAAGTTCTTCATAGATCATCAAGCCTTATTATAGTTAGTCAATAAGCCTTGTAACACGGGAAGACTAGTTTTCTGTTGTTAATGGAGTTCGATTTTGAAGTGATTGTGAAAAAAGGAAATACCCACGTGAGGGGGATAATCTCTCTAGATTAACACATGGAGAACCACCTAACAGAGTATCCGACGATTTGTCACACACTTACCTGTTCAATTTGGAAGTATGTCCTAAGTGGGCAGAAAAGCTAATTCCAATACTCACTCATGGACCACAACACTCAATTAATAGGGAGAGTACAAAGGAAATTCTACAATCATGTAACTTACACATTGTAGCAGGAAGTGTGTCTCATAAAGAATCCAACGGTGTATTATGTAGATGTGTAGAGGAAGATGAATAGAAGAACTTGATTGAGCAAGCGCACATAAACAAATGGAGAATGAACAAGGGAACTCATGGAACTCTAAGAGAATTGAAATGGTTAGGAGTCTATTGGCCTTGTATGCCTAAGGATGTTCATGAGTATGTCAGTAGTTGCACGGAATGTCAGGAAACCACTCCAGATGATCATACATCTTTACCTTTCTCTACAATAGCACCCAACTAGAATAAGACATTAGTGAAATTCCTAAGGACACGAGAGCATGAGGATGGAATCAGTTTAGCAAGGAAACGATCCCTAGAAGAAATGAGTAAGGACTATGTTATCATGGGAAGACAATTATTCAAGAGACGGAAGGATAATCAACTACGACTATGTGTACATGAAGGAGAGTACTTACCCATATTAGAAATGGCACAAGCAGGTGCCGTAGGAGGACATTTCTCAGCCGAAAGAACTGTAAAAATGATCCTCTTTGCAAGCTTATGGTGGCCAACTCTACATATGGATGCAGACACCTACGTACGAAGTTGTGAGGCATGCCAAAGAGCTAAATATCCTATCAATCGAGATGACATGCCATTGAGACCTATGGTTTGCACGAGAGCCTTTTCCAAATGGGGTATTGATTTCATAGGACCCATTAATCCACCCGCCAAAGGATCACATGTTGAATACATAATAGTAGCAACTGATTATCTAACTAAATGGGTAGAGGCAAAAGCAACTAGAAAAAATGATGCTCAGACCACTGCTAAGTTCCTTTTTGAGCACATCTTTACTCGCTTTGGACTACCTATAGAGATAGTGAGTGATGGAGGAACGCATTTCATTAATGAAGTAATAGAGTCCTTGATGAATGAGTTCTTAGTGATTCATAAAAAATCAGCCCCTTATCATCCTCAAGCCAACGGTCAAGCAGAAAGTTCCAATAAAGTGTTGTACACTATATTGACAAAGATAGTCAATAATGGAAGGTCAAATTGGGACAAACAATTGCATCATGCAATTTGGGCCTTCCGTGTGGCTTACAAGACAGCCATTGGAACTACACCATTTAACCTAGTGTATGGACAAAATGCAATCTTGCCAATCAATTTTTTAGTGCCCACCTTGAGAATAGCCCAACAGTACGAATGGACGAGGCATGAATTGTCCAAGTAACTCGAACAAATTGAGAAGCTACATGAGACTAGAATACAAGCTGTTGTGGGAATTTATGCGGCGAAAAGAAGATAGAAAGCATATTATGATGCGCACATCAAAGATAAAGGACTAAAAGAAGGAGATTAAGTCCTAGTGTATACTTTGAATCAACACGCCAAGAAGCTACAAAAACGCAGATATGGACCTCTAATAATCAATAGGATTTCAACAAGTGGAGCTGTTAACCTAGCCACTCTGTATGGAGATGTTCTTCCTAATTACATAAGTGGTTGTCAAGTAAAACGCTACATGGAGCCATTGACGGATCAAATGTTAGCATGACTTGTAGGGGCACAAAATAGAAAAAAAGAAGAAGAGAGAATTAGAGAAGCGGCAAGGCAAGAAGCCCTAGAGCGTATCAAGAAACGAAAAGAGTGGATAAGGCAAAGGGATGAACGATATTTACAAGGAGAAGAGCCTATTCCCATGGCCAACTATCAAGTTCACCAGGCCAATACAAACAACCTCAGCATATCCCAACCATATTTAAACCTAGGGATTGGAACTAGAGAATACCAGCTAATAGATGCATTTATAGACTCGGGAGTAGCACTCAGTTGCATACGAATGATGGTCATCAAGCATCTCCAAACGGCCCTAAAACCAACTAAAGCTCACATGCTAGGCATTGGGGGCCAAGTCATAGAATGCATTGAAGAAGCCATGATATCCCTCCACCTAGGAAATTCCATGATGGAGCAATGAGTTCTGGTGTGTAAAGACGACGATTTAATAGAAAACCTGATCCTTGGGCAAGATTGGATTATTGAAAATGAAGTGAGCATTCATCTAGCTCAAGGGTGCATCTCAGCCAAAATGGGGCATAAGGAAATCTTTAGCCTATTAGAAGAAAGACTCTCTCATGTGCATGACGCCATCAAGCATGAGAAAGAAACCCTAGAAGAGGAGTTAGCAAAAGAATCAATCAAAAGTGTACCAGAGGAGTGCCCTAAGAAAGGATTGACTACCAATACCAATGCATCAGTTAATGAGGTGGATTCATCCCCCATGAATGGTGAATCGGAGCTCCTTTCTGCAACTTATTAGAAAGTCTTTCTTGCCACTTTGGAAAATGGGATGATTCCTACTAAACCATATTGCTAGAGGATCTGCGATCTCCACAACTGCCATAGTAATAGGTCCATGTTATTGCAGCAACCCAGCAGAATCTCTTTGTATCCAAGATTGTAGACACCAAGTACAACACAGTACTTGTTGCGGAGACTCCAAAGTCTTTGGGAATGGGTACAATTGATGAAGTGGTGGGCAAGATCCTCCTCCTTGCCACAAAAGTAACACTCACCATTGCTAATATTGTAGATCTTGGCCTTCTCACCTGTCCAAACTCCTTTATGTATAATAAGCCACTGTAAAATGCAATGCTTCAGGGCAATGAGGAAATCCCAATTAGCTTGAAACCTATATATCCATTGTTTAGGAGTCCATTTGAACATCCACCTTTGATTGACCTTCCTGACCAAGGTAGAGAAATCTCCAAGTTGTTTCTTCTAATTCTTATAGATGTCCTGAGCAACTTCTATAATGTCAATGTGCTTGTAGCTGAAGCAAGCACCATACTTATCAGCAGCCAACTCTTTCACTTTTAGAAGAGCCTCTTTACAAGCCATAGATAGAAATTCTAAGTTAGAGATCCAATGATTATTTACAATATTTCCATTATGATAGTGATGAGAAAACTTATGAAAACCCTTCTTACTACATTTACTTTTAATGATACTTAAGGGTTCACCTTGCTCATGGCCAACCCAATCGGTCCAAGGACATTCCTATAGAAAAAAGAAGAAGTTAGTGGAAAAAGCACGACTAGGAAAATAATCATTTTTCTATTCTAACTGCATTGTCTGCATCCAATTTGAATCATCACATGCATCTTCAAAAGTGAGTGGCTCTTTATTACATGCTATTGAAATAAGAGATACTTCCACAAAGTTATTTGATGCATGGGAAGAGCTCGATCATGATCTTCCAAAGCTATCTTGCAATGTCTTTTGTAGCCATCTTGACATGAATTATTCATCCTTATTAGACATGCATTCCTCATGTAATACATAATAAAATGTACATAAGAAGTGGACTTAATATCATGCTAAATTGTAGCCATGTGTGTTTGCAAATTTCAATAATTTTCAACCATGTTTATCTAAACATTTTTAGTCAACTTTGGCTAGAATTTCTAGGCATATTTCTTTGTACATTTTGTGAATTTCCAGCCATGTTTTGCTAAAATTGTTTAGCCATATTTGGTTGAAATTTTTTAGCTCTTTGAACCTCGTTTGGATTGGTGTACATGACCATAGTCACACGCACCACTTTGAAACAAAGTCGTGATTGTATCAAACACATTGTTAACTAAAATTCACATTGAAGTAAAGGCTAAGCTGAATTTTAAGCAAATACCACATGTTGGCTTACAAAGATTTTGTCCTTCAAAGGATGGTATAAGCGATAACCTTTTCTCTCACTATCATATCCAAAAAATATAAATTTCTTTTCTCTATCATCAAGTTTGTGATGTTGTTGTGATGGCACAAGAGCATATGACAAAACAACAAATATGCACATATGATTAAGCATTGTCTTCCACCCATTCCAAGCCTCATAAGGTATAATTAATCTCAATGCTTTTGTAGAAAAACATTTCAATACATAGTTTGCATGCATTATTACTTCCATCCAAAACTTACTTTTTGCATGCATTACTACTTCCATCCAAAACTTACTTGGAAGATGCTTTCCTTTAACCATACATCATGCCATTTCAATAATTGTTCTGTTCATGTGCTGAAAAACACCATTTTGTTGTGGTGTATATGGCATTGTACATTTGTGTGCAATACCTCTTTCACAGAGAAAAGCATAAAATTCATGTGACATGTATTCACCACCACGATCCATACAAAGAGTCAAAATCGTATCGCCATAAAAATTTTCATCCATAGCTTAAAATATTTTAAAGCATGAGAATACCTCATTCTTGTCTTTCATAGGATACACGTTTATGCCATACCTAATCTCATGGATAGCCTCACAAATATCATCTATTACCATGAACAATCACACATAGACTTCATCTAGCTTGAAAGTTAGGGTTCCACAAATGTCTAGAATCTCACAATGCCTTCTTCTCACAATCGAGGCCTTATACGTTAGAGTGTCATCGATCCTTTTGTTACTTGAGGGTGGAGTATTGAGTATATCTAGCAGATGTTCCACTAGTTAGAAAGGATAGCATGCCTCAAGTTTGATACCCTATTGAATTACATATGTCACCATGACATCCCATTAGTGATGAGAAAAGATCTTACAATTAAATTGAACACCATGAGGGGAACCAAATACTGTACATGAAATGATGAAGGCTAAAGTAAAGTGCACTCTCACATTGGAGTTTTTTAGATTGAAGCCAGACTTATTGCAAAATATGGCTCAAAGAGTGGTAAATAAAGAGACCGATATAATATTTGTTGATATATTTAGGTAGTGATGTGTGTGAACACACTAGGACCGCCGGGGCACTTTTTTCCCTCTTTAGGAGGTTTTTTTCCCCCGGCTTGTATATTCATTCTCTAGTAATACATTCAATATTGTGTGTTTGTGCTCCAAGCTTCTTCTTCTTCCTTGTGTTGTTCGCGTGCTTCCGCAGACGTCTAACTCCAACAATTGGTATCAGAGCAGGTTGTCGCTTCATCTAGGGCGTCGTCGACACTCCGTCGTTTGCAGTCTCAGAATCGTACAGATTTTGGTGACCATACTCAGGGTATTTCGTCTTTTTGTGCCAAAGGTATATACCAGTTTCTGTTCGCCAGTTTAAGCGTCTCAAAGTCTGCTATAGGTCTAGCAGAACTTGTCTTGGCAGTTCTGTTCAACTTTTTGAGATACAGTCAATTTTTTGCATCAAGGTATTTTAGTCACCGGCCATGGCTGAAAGCAGTGATGTATTCCGTATGTTGGCTGTTGAGGATAAGTTGGATGGTACCAACTACCCATTATGGGCTTATATGATGCGACATGTTTTGGTTGCAAAAGGATTGTGGAACATTGTGAAGGGTGTTGAAAGACGTCTTGTTACACCTGCAACGACAAGTACTGCAAATACAGGTGTTGGAGCTGATGAAGATGGTGTCGAAGATGATATTCCACAGATTCCTGTTCGTGCTGCTGTTTTTGTTTCACCTACTGCAGAGCAAATTTGTTGGGATGGCAGAGATGCCCAGGCACATGCATTGATAGCTTTGTCTGTCAAACGTGCTATTATTCATCATATTCGCTCTTGCAGAACAGCTAGGGATGCTTGGGATACACTTACCACATTGTACCAAGCTAGGAATGAGGCTTGCGTTGCTTACCTCCGAAAACAGTTGGAGAGTGAGCACATGAATGAAGGTGATTCTATGGACAGTTTTCTAACAAAGATCAAAGATTTGAAGGAACAGTTGATTTCTGTTGATGAGGTTATACCAGATAGCTCACTTGTACAGACCGTTCTGAATGGTCTTCCTGATTCATATCAGAGTTTTGCTTCTACTCTTCGGTTGATGATGAAGGGGTCGGGAGTTCGTAAGTCATCTGGCCTTCGGCCGTGACGCGTCCACCTGGGATGGGTTGTGGCTCGTACGCCTCGTCAAACGTTTCCTCCACCGGAATGGTGACAGTTTCTTCCTCAGCTGGAAGCTCAGGTGGGGAATCTGGCCTTGGTGATGCTTCATATACTGCAATCCTTGATTCAAGGTTCGATACCTGGGCCCGTAATGCGTTGAGTTCCTCTAAGATGTCAGGAGAGGGGTCCACAGGTGCTGGTATGTCTGGGTGTGCCGGTGCTCGTAACTGGAGTAATTTATGATCTTCTTTGAGTTTCTGTAACTCCTCATTCATGCGGTCATATTCATCTAGCAATCTTACATGATCTTCTAGTAGCATCCTCATCGAGTCTGAGGGAATGGCTTTGAACCTGCTAGGACTGAGTGGTTGGTCTGGGTGGTCGAGCGTTGCTTCTAAGTTTTCTCGGTTCTGATCCTGTAAGCGCTGGTTTTCTTCCTTGGCGGCTACTAGGTGTCTTCGTAGTAAGCCCATGTTTCGTGTTAGCGTTGCATTGCGGACTGTCTGGGCTCTTAATAAGTTATCCAGGTCAGCAGTGGCTTCCTTGGTCTTTTCTTCGCTTTCTAGTTCCAATTTGTGATATGCCTCGCGTAATTCCTAGTATTGGGTGTTCAGAGAGGCATTCTCAATAGACAATAAATTAAGCTGCGGCTGTAAGTCAGTGGTTGTCCTCTACAGCTGCTGATAATTATCGCCAAGAGATGTGTACTCATCTCTTACTTGCGTCATACACATGAACATCTGTCGGAATGCATTATCTACAGTGGGTGATAGTATTAATGGGGTGCTAAATGAAGATGCAATGGTTGTAGATGCGAAGGGAACGGGGAATGAGGGTGGGAAGGTGGATGCTGTGGTGATTGTGGAAAATTGTGAGGTGCCTAAAAATGTTTGTGCTATGAGTGAAGTTAGTGATGGTGCAGTGGGTGGTGAGATGTCCATGTCATTGGAGGTGTCCAGTGCGGTGACTGTGAATATGGGTGTGATTGTGGGTGCTTGTGCTGGTGTAAATACGGGATTTACAAAGGTTGAGGAGTAATCTACAGGGGGACTGGCTGGTGCAGCTGGGTGGAAAGGGGAAAGAGGGGTTACAGTGGGTCGGGGAGGTGAGACGGGGGAGAAGGTTAAGGGCGGTGGGAATGGAAAAAGAGGTCTTGGAGTTGTGGGGAAGGATGGAAAAGCTGGATGGAGGAATGGGTTGAATGGAAAGGTGGATGGGTGAGGGGGTAGACTAGGTCTAGTGGGTGCGGGAATTGTGGGGTTAGTGGTCGTAAAGATGATTTCTGCTACGCCACCGGCGAATGAAGATGTTGGTCTGGGGGAAGGAGGGTGAAGAGGGTAGGCTGGATGGACTGGCGGTGATGGAAGAGCGGTTGGGGTGGTCGGTACTTCAGTGACTACTGAGGTATGTACATTTGTAGCGCGGGGTGGGGAATCTACAAGGATGGTTTCTGCTGCCAACGAGCTTTCTGTGACGAGGCGTGCCTCCCTGGCTTGTTCTGAAGACTGTGCTCCTGTTGGTACACGAATGTATTCGCCGGGCTTTGAAAGTAGTCGTACTCTGCGGGGGTCAAACTGTGGTAGTGGCTTTCGTTGCAAGTACCTGAGGGCTTCGTTGGAGCCTACTGATTTGACTAACTCTCTGAATCCTTTGATGTATGCGTCTTCGAATCCGCCTGTGACAAGTTCTTGTTCTATTATTGCTTGACTCTCTTCCTCTATCAGCTTTTTGCATGCCCAAACTTTTTCCATAGTTCTATACAGCTTCTTGATAGCTAGTGTGTAAGCTGTTGCTTCGTAAGTTTCATCTTCATGGGTACTTGTATCACCATGTGTGTCTGTTTGTTGGCCTTGACCGTCTGTCTGTTCGTGCTCTTGGGATTCCTGAGTTCCCTGGCTGGCTTCGTCATCGCCTTCGTCGTCATCGGTTGCTGTTCTTTTGTCATCAGAGCTAGACACAATCTGTCCTTGTGGCTGATCCCTGGGTGTGGTAGGGTAGCTAGGCCTTTCAAATTCTTGAGAAAACAATTGTCCTTCTGAAAACTAGAACTCATTGGAGAATGCATCGGGCATCTCAAAATCAAACGTTGTGTTCAGTGGCTCTGCTTGTTCTGCTTCTAAATGGGGTATTGGAAAAGAGAAAGCTTCCGCACCAATAGTGGTGGGAAGTTCAGCTGTTGTGTTGATAGGTTCTGTGGTTGTGGCTGCTTGGGGTGCAACAGTACTGGTGGTGCCCTCCAGCGTAACTGGTCTTGATAACCGTATACAAATTGGTGGTACCATGGGAGTGGCTGCTGTTGGTGACTGCTCTGGAGATGGTTGTGGCGAGGGTGATTCTGGGACTTGTAGGCACGGGATAGTGCCCCTCATCCGCTTTCCTGCTGTACCTTTGCTAGACTTTCTAGCCTTCTTAGTGGTCCCTTTGAATGCTTTCAGCTCCTCACTCGTCATGGCGTGCTCTATGGGTAAATCATATGCCAAACACATATATATAATCCTTGTAAGTGCACAACATCCATTGATGACCTTCTTTCGCTCCCACCTATGTTGTGCCAAATAGAGCTGATCAATTATCCAGCTGGCTAGATCAACCGTTTGAGGTCCAGTACATGCTAAGTATAAACCAAACCAGATTCTCTTGTGGGGCATGGTAAAACGATCCTGAGCTGGGAAAGCAAAATGCTGCATGCATATCTGCAATGGCTTGGAGAGCTCAGGGGTTATAGCTGAAATATCCTCCCACTTAGTAACATCACCACGTTTCATCTGCTCTGGGACTAGCCGTTCTCTCTCCGTCGGAGTATGCGTTCCATGTATTTTGAGAGCTGCACGAATTAAATCTTTGGACAAATAAAACCTTCTGAATGGAGGGTCATTTACCAAGGATGGTAACATGAATGTTTCGGGTAGATCCTTGTTCTCTGAAGTTGTCAAGGTGGTTACTAGGTAAAAGCATCTGTAAAAATCGGGTTTAGGTAGAGGGTCACTAAAATATTTTGTAAATCCCGCTCGTGCCCAAACGTGCGTTAAATCTTGTGTATTCTGCAGTCCTTCAAATTCTCTTGAAAAGAACTGGTACTTGGTCCATGTGCGAAGATCAAATGCCAAATTGGCCTCAAATATGAAATCAGCGTCTGCTAATGGTCTTGCTAGGCCTTGAAACCAGTGAGAATTACGATGAATCTTCTCAGTATATCCTCTAGGAGGATCGTCGATTGGCATGGGTCCTGGAAAACCTTGAAACTCTGGTGGTTGCATCGTAGGATAAGATTCCGTGAGTAATTCTCCAAGATTGGCCATTGGTGTGCTTGGGCCAGCTTCTGATGGTCCTTCTTCGGTTTGCATGATGACTGACGAGCTAATGGAAAAGATCTGCTACAAAAGATTAGCACATTAGTATGGAAATTAATTATGATCCCATTAAGGTGAGACCGCAATCCCTTTCCATAACCGATGTGTAACCCGTGTAGCCAAGTGTCATGAAGTGATTGATGCAATGATTATTTGCAAAACTAATGCAGGTCTCTAGACGCCTACATTGTCAGATTATGCATACATTTCTTGATGAGCTTTTATTATGCATGATGTGGGGTTTTGGTGTATGAATTTATACAAGGTTTGGTTGAGGGTGAATTATTACAAGGGTGGAGTTTAAACGGGGTGGGAGAATTGTTAGATAATGGGGTACAAGAAGACGTCTGGATACGTTTCGGTATCCATTTCCTATGAGTCTTTGAGTGGGTGGGGTGTTTCTGCTGAGGGACAAAAAGTGGTATTGGGTTTGGTGGTATTGAAGGATGAAAAGATTTCTGAGGGGTATATATTACATGGCTTGAGGGTTGGGCTATAATACATTGTTTGGGTACCCAAATCTGCATGGGTGTAGGTCGATTGATAAGATACTTCTTGGCGATCCAAATCTGCCGAGTATGTGTACTTGTGGAAGAAGATCGAGCGGACTTTGGATGCTGACTCTGCTTTTTTTGAAACTTTGTCCTGTTCTCGTCTGCAGTGTTGCCAATAGGCTATGGTGGCTGTCCTTTTGGCATCCATATTTGTCTCGTGCCACTTGTTTAGTGATGTTGATACTGCTGCTTTCCTTGCCTTGTCTGGTGGTGTCGTCGGTCTGGGTTCCTCTGTCGTGGTTGACTCCTTCGTGGTTGGGTTTGAGAGGTCCATTGGACGCTCTCCTTTGGAAAAGAAGGGAGATCCAACACTTGCGTGACCTGCCCATTAGGAAGTGATTCGTTCTTTATCTTTAATCTAGGCCAGTCCGCAGCAAGTTTGGAAGGATGAGCACCGCAGGGTGTTGTGCTCATTTGGCCGCTGATGCAACCCACCTGACCGCTGATTGTGTCCATATGCCCTAGCGGTTGGGTAGCTGCCCCTTCTAGTTTGTAGGAAGCCCCAGGGAAGATCTCCTGTCGTCCTTCTGATTGACAACTGTCCCTAGCCAAGCCCGAGTGGGTTGGTGTAGACGTAACGTGACTAATCTGACCAAATATCTTCCGGTCTTCCATCGCATGTATTTCATAGGGTCTAGGGTTACAAACCTCAGTCGAAATGCCATTAGGGAAGTCAAGCGGTATCACTCGCTTCTGTTCTAAGGTTCCAATCTGTAAGGAGCCTTGTCTAAGATTTAGGTCCACTGAGTGATTGTATAGCCAATCTTGGCCAAAGATTAGGGGTTCTATCAGGTCGTCATCATGGCACACTCGTAGCTTCGCTGTCATGGTCACATCCTTAATGAGGATAGGAAGGTCCACCTCACCCATGCAAGGGGTTTCCATGCCTCCTAGCCCTATGAGGTATGCCTCAATTGGCCACATTTCTATTCCTGAATCCTTATAGTGGGACCATCTAATCGCACTAGTCGCAGCACCTGAGTCAATTAGAGCCCTGAGCTCTTGGCAAGGGTTGTCGTGCTCTATGCTGACTGTAATGAATGGTCTCCTGTCCACTATGCTAGGATGAGTTCGTGACTTTACCTCACACATAGCCATGGGGTATCTGGGTGTTGTTTCCAGATGGTTATAATGTTCTCTCCCTAGTCCTTGTCTTCTTAACTTCATGCGTTTAATGCGTTCTATTACTTCTGCCTGAGCTTCCGCTCGTATTCTATTTTCTTCCTCCTTACGCTTCTTTGCCAACGTGAGTCGTCTAATCATATCCTCAGTAAGAGGTTCCTGATATAGCCTGACTCTACAGCCACTAATATAATTAGGCATTACGTCTCCTTCTAAGGTGGCTAACTGTACTGCTCCACTTGTTGAGAGTCTGTTAATGATCATAGGTCCATAACCTTGCTTTTCTAACTTCCGTGCGTGTTGTTTCAGCGTATAAACTAGAACTAAATCTCCTTCTTTTAAGCCTTTATCTTTCACATGTGCATCAAAATATGCTTTCTGTCGCTTCTTCGCTGCATATATTCCTGCTGCTGCCTTTAGCCTGGTTTCTCCTAATCGTTCCAAGTCCATTATTCTTGCTGATAATTCATGGCCGGTCCACTGATGTTCTTGTGCAACCTTAAGGGTCAGTATCAAGAAGTCCAAAGGAAGCACAGCATTCTGACCAAAAACCATCTGAAAGGGAGTTGCATTGAGTACGGTCTTGTAGGCCACTCGATATGCCCAAACAGCGTGGTGTAACTGTTTGTCCCAATCTGAACGTTTGTTGTTCACGAGTTTCGTCAATACGTTACAAAGGATCTTATTAGTGCTTTCAGCCTGACCATTGGCCTGAGGATGATATGGTGCGGATTTCTTGTGAATCACCATAAAATCTTGTAACAAATATTCAATGACTTGGTTTAGAAAGTGAGTTCTGCGATCGCTCACTAACTCTATAGGCAATCCATATCTTGTAAAGACATTTTCAAATAAGAATTTTGCAGTTGTGTGTGCATCATTCTTTTTTGTGGCTTTTGCCTCTACCCATTTCGTAAGATAATCTATGGCAACAATAATGTATTCCGCATGTGTACCTTTTGCAGGGGGGTTAATGGGTCCTACAAAGTCTATACCCCACTTAGAAAATGCACGTCCGCCCATCATGGGTTTCAATGGCATTTCATCTCTGCGAGTAGGAAACTGAGTTCTTTCGCACACATCACATCTCTTAACATAGGTATGTGCATCCATGTGAAGAGTGGGCCACCATAATCCTGCAAAGAGGATGGCTTTGATTATCCTTTCAGGTCCAAAATGACCTCTTGCAACACTTTGGTGTGCAGTCTCTAGTATGCTCAGATAATTGCTTTCATGAACACATTGTCTTAGATATCCATCTCGTCCTCTTTTGTATAGATTATCGCCAATAAGTGAATAGTCTTGAGCTTCCTGCTCTAGACTACGTTGTCGAGCTAAGGTCATTCCTTGAGGGAATGTCTTCGTCCTCAAATATGTCACTAATGGTTCACTCCAGTCTGGTGTGAGAGACACGTGATATAATGTAGCATGCTCTACTGGTGGTCTTCCACAACAATCATGGCATTCTTTACACAACTTGTAGACATCTGCTTCCATCGAAGGCCAATATACTCCTATTCTATGCAGAGTCTGTAATGTTTGATGTTTCGAATGATGTTGCTTTAATGCACCTACGTGTGCTAATTGCAACCAATTTGCATGTTCTGCTTCATCTACACAACAAGCAAGAATCTTTTGATTATCCTATTTATATATGCTTCCTGCTAAGATTTGGTATCTCTGAGATTTGGTAATCTCTCCTTCTTTGATCTTTATCTTAGGATTCTTGGGTCCGTATGGCAGAATAGGGACTATAGGTTTAGCCCATTCTGGTGCTATCTCAAGATTAAACAAATAAGCATCTGGTAATTCATCCGCTATTCCTTGAGGAGCTTCTCCTGAGGTTAATCTCGAAAGGTGGTCAGCTCTAAGATGTGTCTTTCCTTTCCTGACTACTACTTCAAAATCATACTCCATGAGTAATAGAAACCAACGTATTAGTCGTCCTGTGTTACATGGCTTGTTGACTAAGTACAATAGGGCTTGATGATCTGTAAAGAACTTGAATTTGTTTGCCAACAAATAGTGCCTAAACTTCTTTACCGCGTAGATCATCCCTAATCCTTCTCGTTCTGTAGTGGTGTAATTTCTTTCTGCTGCGTTCAATTGTCTGCTAGCATAAGCTATGGGGAGATCTATGTTACCTTCCTTCGTAGGTTGTGCTAACACACATCCTATGGCATAATTGGATGCATCCACATGTACATGGAATGGCTTACTCCAATCTGGTGTAGTCAATATAGGTGCTGAGCACAAGCGTCGTTTAAGTTCATTGAATGAATTTTCACATTCATCTGTCCATTCAAAATTGGTTAAAAGAGAGTACAAAGGCTTGGCGATGATTGAATACATGTGTATGAATCTCCTATAATAACCGCAATGGCCCATAAATGCCTGTACCTCTTTCACATTAGTTGGTCTAGGTAATTCTGCAATTACCTTCACCTTTTCTTCATCCGTAGAGATTCCATTTTTTGACACAATGTGTCCTAGAATTTTGCCTTGTCTGACCATGAAAACGCATTTTTCTGGGTTCAAACAAACCTGATATTCTCGACATTTGTCAAATATTTGTCTTAACTCTAGGATATGCGTCTGCCTGATATTAGAATGAGCACATATGTCATCGGCATATACTTCCAAACTCTTGCGTAGGAATTCCTTAAAAACATGACACATGAGTCGCTGGAAAGTGGCGGGTGCATTTGTTAAGCCAAATGGCATCACACGAAATGCAAATATGCCCCATTCAGTGGCAAATGCCGTCTTGTGTTGATCTTCTGGAGCAATGGCTACTTGATTATAGCCTGAAAAACCATCAAGAAAGCTGTAAACTTCCTTGCCCGCAACTCTTTCCAATAGATGTTCCGTGATAGGAAGAGGATAGCTATCTCTAATCGTGGCGGCATTAACTTTTTTAAGGTTAATACACACACGCAATTTTCCATTCTTCTTGGGCACTACCACAATGGGAGATACCCATTCGGTATGCTAAATCTCATAGATGAATCCTGCTTCTATCAGCCGATCTATCTCCTCTTTAATCTTCGCAGCGTAGTTATCATTGTACGTGTATGGTTTCTGTTTCGTAGGTTTTGCATCTGGAGTCATAGGGATTCTATGAGAACATATATCTGGATCTACTCCTTTCAAATCTTTGTAACTCCACGCAAAAACATCTCTATATTCGTGCAATAGGGCAACTAATTCTTCTTCTTCTTCCTTCGTCAAGTCATGCCCTATGTATGTACACTTTTCTTCTTCTCCTTCTATGGCTACTATTATTTTCTTGGTTTTCTCTCGGTTATCATATACTTGTCCGTCATTCGCCTTTCTATTAGGCATTCGTACCATGATTCTTCTATCTTGGATTTCATATTTCTTAAAATTCTCGGGTACTTCAAACAAAGATTCTTCTTTTTCTGACATGGTTTCTTTCTTCTTTCTTTTCTTGCCTTCACTCTTAGTAGTCACTTCTGTGGCTAATCTCACCTCATTCGTAATTTCCTCGTGTCTCTGAGGGTGAGTCTCTACTTCGTAGAAATATTCTTCCTCTGATGCAAATGGAGAGTCCATGATAATTGATTCTAAATCAAAATCGCTTGCATCCTCAAATGCCTCAATGTTAGGTTCACACTCTTCTAAAATTGAATCGCTCATGATTGGCTCTATCGTGAAAACTGATATGTCATAGCCATCCTCGTCACAGTGGGGAGTTCATTGTTCTTCATTGATGGCTACATCCATGGTTGCTAGGATTTCTGCCCAACCATGGGGTTCAAACTCTTCGTCAGGGAATACTACAGGCGCGTAAGCTGGATCTTGAAGGGTTTGTGGATTTTGTTTTGCACCTAAGGTCCTTGCTTCTAATCGTTCTTCCTCTTGTTTGGCTACTTTACACATCCATAAATGAGTATCCTCATGCAACCAAGAAGGATCTGATTCTAATGAGTGCACAGATTCCGTCTCTACTGGTGTCTTATGGATGGTATTCCATTGTATTGGGGGTACATCTCGATGTGAAAAGTCTTTAAGATTGACTTTGGTAGTCACTCCTAAATGTTGCAAGTACAAAGAATTAGTTCCCCAATCTTGTACAATTTGCAACTGACGCATGAATGGTCGTCCCAATATCATCTCATAAGCATGGTTTTTTGCAAAGTCACAAATGGCAAAGGTATGCTCAAATTCTACACCACAAGTGGTGAGAGATATGCCTTCTAGTAAGCCTAATGGTTTTTCTATGTGTCCATCAGCCATTTGTAGCTTCATCCTGGTGGGTCTTAATGCTGGCTTACCCCAACGTTTCCATAAAGCGGTGGTAGCGATGGCTACGCCGGCTCCTGAATCTAAGATGGCTTTCGTGGTGTAGCCCTGATGGGTTATCGGAAGATAAGTGTTACCTTCCTCTCCTTCGCTTACATCTCCAATCTTTTCTATGGGTATTTCCGGTACCTTCTTATGTGATCCTATTTGTGAGGGAGTAGTAGCAAGCTCAGGGAATTGATTTGCTACATGTTTCCACAGTTCTGGTTTTATCTTCAGCAGCTCCTCTAGAGTGAGATTACACTGTACTTTGGTATTCTTGATCACTTCCGTGTTTCTAGGGATTACTGATTCTTCATTCCTCACTATTATCGTGGGTGCTCTCATACTGATAGACTTTGCTTCCCAAGGTCCTGTGAACTGAGGTAATTCTTATAAAGAATTAGATTCAAAAGCTGTGTGTTCACTCACTTGTTCCTCCTCTACCTCATTGTAAATAGAGGGGATGTCTTGGGGAAATTGCTCCTGCAAGTCATCTATTTCTTGAATAGGAGGATGAGTTCGTTGTTCTTTTCTCCATTTCTCTTCTTGGATTTCTCTCAAAAATTCATGAGAGTACCTATGTATGGAAGACAAATTTTCTTGACTTTCTGTATTGGGTACTTGAGACAGGGATGGTGCATTCCTTTCCTGTGTCTCTGGGACAATAGGGTTCCTATGCTGATCCTTTTTCTCTTTGCTCTCTATCAAGTATTCTAGCCTCTCCATTAGTCCTTGAAAGTGTAGTTCAGGTTTTGCCATGTTATTCCAATTAAGATATCTAGAGGCTTCGAACAAAGCTTGTGCTAGTTCTACCATCTTCATGCAAAGTTTAGTTCTCTCAATTTCTAGATCAACTCGAGGGTAGTTTTTGCTCATTTCAGCTACCTGAGGTCCCTCTTTTAATCTAGCCTGATATGCACGAAACATCATGTCTAGATTTTCTGGCATGGGTTCCGCTAAAACGGATCCTGATTTTTGAGCTGGATTCTCTTGATTCAAGTCCTGTGAAGTCAATTCTAGGATTTTGGCTCTAGATTCCTTTAAACTTCCTTCCAACTCAGTTATCTTTTTACTCCATTTTCTCTTAATTCTTTCTCTAGAATCTTTCCAAGATTTTGTCTTTTTACTGCTAGATTCTGCAACTTCACTGGTTCCGACTACTTTCTCTTGATTAAGCTGTTGGTTCTGTAAGAGCGCCTGGGCTCTTGTGATAGCTTGGATAGGCACGTAGGTAGGGTTGGATCCATCTGCGTTATTTACAATGCCTATCACGTTGATCGGTGTCACATTCAAAGCATTAACAGGGTTCTTAGGGCAATCTTTGATTATGTGCTCTTTGCCACAATCGGCACAAAAGCCTTGTATGTTATAGTACTGTGATTGCCCTGCTATAGGAGGATGTGGACAATCCTTTATGAAATGGTCTCCTTGGCACCTAAAGCATGGTCCTCTAGGGCCCTGTGGTCTTTGTTGTCTTAATTGGGGCCGTGGATTTGGGTTTGTGTACATCACATTAGCATAGTCTGGCTCCCAACTAGGTTCCACTGGTGGACTATGATAATGATATGTTTCTACGTGTTCTGGTGACTCTGTGTAATATGCGGGTGGACTATCTATATGCGTAGAGTCAAAGCTGTTTGAGTGTGGGTCACTCTCTGTGATCAAAGGTGAAGAAGGCACTAAAGCCCTACTTAGGTTCTCTTCTGCAGCAGCGTATTTGACTGAGATGACATTCGCTGGTGGGGGTGGCTGCTGAGCTAAGACCAATTTCGTGGATGCTAGAGATGAACAGTCTGAGTCCTTATAGACCTTTGAGAGTTCCAACTCGTCTCCTAAGTTGTCCTCAATGTCTATACAAATTCTTACACATTGCTCTAGCGTTCTGGGTTCTTTTAGGTACACGTAGGAGCGTAGTTTAGAGCTCAACAAGCCATCTAGAAACAATGACACTTGCTTGGCTTGTGAGGGTAGCTCTTGCATTGGACATCGTTCAACATATTGTCTACACCTACGTCCTGCCAGTCTGACTGTTTCCTGAGGGGTCTGTTTAAAGCTATGAGTCAACGAAGACGTGTCATGTCTGATTCCACTTTTAGAGAATTCAGTGATGAAGGACTCTAAAAAGTGATGGATGTCTCTAAATTGCCTTTGTTGCAATGGTTGGAACCAAGTTAAAGCGGTATTTTTTAACGTTAGTCCAAATGCATTGTATTGCGTGAACATGTCTTCGACTTGTTCTGCTCTTAGTACTTGTTTGAATTCTGCAACATGGTCATAGGGATCTCCTGTCCCATCAAAATAGTTTTTCATGGATTTCACTAACTGAGTGGGTCTCAGTATTCTTCCGTGTTCACATGGTCTAGGTAGAGGAAAATCATCTCTACCACCTGGTATTCCATGATCTCTTTGTCTATCCGCTCTATTAGTGTCCGTGGTTGTTCTATCTCTCCCTATGGGATGAGTGAAGCTTACTTCGGGTCTTTCTTTATTTCTCTCTCTTTGCATGCCATGGGCTGAGGATGTTCCTGCCCCTTGTTGACTTGTATTCATGTTCATTCTAGATGGAGGGAATACCAATTCACCTCTCCATGTGTATGTGTTTTTAGCGTGGTCAGGCACCACAAAGACTCTTTCTGAAGTCTCATCCAGGTATACAACCTTTCCAGGTGTATCCGGGTCCTTGAACTCGTATATCGTGATGATACCTACCTCACTAAGTAGTTCTGTCTTGTATCTCCAAAAGGCTTCATCAGTTTCTTTATTTACAAACAACTCTATGCTTCTGTTGTCCTGAGGGATCCATTCTGGGATTAGTACTCGTGTCAGTACAGATTTCCCTCTAGGTGTTCTAGGCTCTTCTAATGGTTCTTTTCCTTGAGATTTAGTTTCCGTCTCTGGCTGAATCACGCCAAACTCGTTGGTATTGTTTGGCTGCGTACTTAAGATGTACATTGTTCCTTCCTTGTCTATGTATGCGTCTCTCTCGAATTTCACCACTGGATGTTCCAATCCAATGGGTTGATCGGGGTTGTGCATTTGCACCACTTGCCTTCGCAAACCATCCTCGTAGATGCGAGCACCTAATCGGTTGGTTCGGAGAAACTCTAGTTGCATTCTATAGGGTCCTTTTGGTTTTTCTAAGTAGGCTACATTTGACCCTACTTCTGGTCTTTCTATGCTAAATGCCATTTCTGAATCACTAGTGTCTGAGCTCTCATAGGGGTAATTAGTGTTCAACTGTTGAGCCCATGATCGTGCAGTAGTTCTTACACTTGCCTCTGATGATCTAAGGCTTCGTCGGTCTGACTTGCCTATATGTTTGCCCGATCTAAGGTTCATTAATTTTCTTCCTTGCACACTCAGTACACGCTCAGATCGTCAATGATTCTTTGTTATTACTTTCTTGATTCTTTTTAGATTTCTTTAGATTCTTGTCTTAATGTATGCGTCAGGAATTCGACTTTCTGTGGTACTTTGAGTTCTCGTTCCGTCAGACTTATGTTCTTTCCTTTAGGTTTTCGTGTCACACACCTTTACTTTGGTCTTGAACTTGATAAATTTAATTCTCTTGAACTTGAGGCGTTCCTATCGTCTTGAATCCACAATGCTACCGTTTACCCTAAGCTAAGAATTGACTGAGGGGGTTGAGTAATCTTCCAACCTCGAGTCAGCTTTTCTGGTTGCTCTGATGCCCAAGAAGCCGCGCTTCCCAAGCTTTATGCCCTTCACTGCCTTGCCTTGGTTGCCCTTGATTGCCCTTGCTAGACCTGGAAAAATCCAATATTAGACCAATTCACAGTTGGATGATCAAGCACTTGAGTATATACACCTTTTAAGTCCCTTCCCTTTTGCCCAACTTTTTAATGCTTGCCCCCTGGCTTTCTAGTCCCAAACTAGGTCAACCTCAAAATAGCTTGTCTAAAAATAGATTTCTGCAAGAGTAAGTGAATCAAGCATCAACTCACAGTGGCACATAGTCCTCAACAGAACGGTGTTGCAGAACGTCGGAATCGAACCATCATGGAGATGGCAAGGTGCATGTTGAAAGGAAAGGGTCTGCCTAATCAGTTTTGGGCAGAGGTTATCAACACTGTTGTCTACATCTTGAATCGAAGCTACACCAAGGCAGTTGATGGAAAGACTCCACAAGAAGCCTACACTGGTAAAAAGCCTTCTGTTTCCCATTTCAAAGTATTTGGAAGTGAATGTTATGTACATGTTCCAGATAGAGAGAGAAACAAGCTTCAACCAAAAAACATCAAATGTATCTTCCTAGGGTACAGTGAAGATAAGAAAGCTTATAAGCTTTATGAACCTGAGGCTAAGAAGATCATGGCGAGTCATGATGTGGTGTTTAAGGAGGAGCAGCCATATGCAGTGGAGGAGGAAAAGAGAGCTTCCACTTTATCATCAGGCGAAGGGGCAATCCACTATGAACCTGGCCCAAGAGCTATCCCTTCTACACAAGAGAAGGACGCATCATCTTCAGATGATGAGTCTGAAAGTCACCAACCTGCCGACACCCAAGTGGAAAAGCCATTGCCACGTTGGGTGAGGTAGCTCTATGATTTTGCAAACCCCATCCCACAGTCACTAGAATAGGTTGCTGATGGACCGAGGCAATCACAGAGAATAGAGGAACAGAGACGGGCAAGCGCCCATATTGTAAACACAACCTTGATGGCTGATCTCATTCAAGAAGAAGCAGAGGAACCAACCAATGTGGAAGAGGCACTTCATGATCCGAATTGGAGGTTGTCGTGCAAACAGAATACAACAATATCATAAAGAATGGAACTTGGGAGCTAGTGGATCGACCCCCTAGGCGTAAAGTCATTGGCACCAAGTGGGTTTGGAAGCTAAAGTACAAGGCTGATGGTACTCTATAAAAATATAAAGCAAGACTTGTTGCACAGGGCTACTCACAAGTTGAAGGCATTGACTTTTGTGAATCATTTGCCCCGACTGCAAGAATGACTACTATCCGAGTAGTACTAGATGTGGCTGCACATAAGCGTTGGCCAGTCTATCACATGGATGTTAAATCAACGTTCCTGAATGGAGACCTCAAGGAGGAGGTATATGTGTCTCAGCCACCTGGGTTTGAGGCTCCCCATTCAGAGAACAAGGTATGTAAGCTGAATAAGGCATTATATGGGCTAAAACAAGCCCCTAGAGCATGGTACCAACAGATAGATAAGTATCTCTTGGATCTAGGGTTCAAAAGATGTGCTTTTGATGCTAACTTGTATGTTCTAAAGAAAGGAGGGAAGACAATTGTGCTTGTACTCTATGTAGATGACCTTGTGATTACAGGAAATGATGATGCTCTTCTTCAACAAACAAAAGATGCCGTGAGTTCAGAATTTGAAATGACAGACTTGGGCTTAATGCATTATTGCTTAGGTCTTGAAGTTTGGCAGGAACCAGGGAAGATTTTCATCTCTCAACAAAAGTATGCAAGGCAGATATTGAAGGCTTTTAACATGGAGGATTGCAAGGAAATTTCTACACCTATGGAGTTCAACACAAAAGTATCTATTGAAGATACTTCACCTCCAGTGGACATTGGAAGATACAGGAAATTAGTTGGAAGTCTCATCTACTTGTGCAATAGTAGACTAGACATCTCTTATGTTGTTGGAGTAGTAAGCAGGTTCTCTAATAAGCCTTGCCAAACTCATTGGAAGGCAAGCATGTGGATACTCAAGTATGTGAAAGGAACCACTGATTATGGTATTCTTTATGAAGAAGGATCATCTCTAGTCGGATAATGTGACTCGGATTGGGCAAGAGATATTGATACCAGAAAATCAGTTTCTGGATATTGCTTTTCTTTAGGATCAAGGATTTTCTCTTGAATCAGTAAGAAGCAACCGACTGTAGCATTATCTTCTACTGAAGCTGAGTACAAAGATGTATGCGTTGCAGCATGTGAAGCAGTATGGTTGAGGAGGATCCTATGGCACATAGGAATACAAGGACAGGAGGCTACAGAGTTGAAGTGTGACAACCAAAGCTCCATGGCCATCGCCAAAAATCCTGTTTTCCATGCACATACCAAGCACATAGAAATCCAGTATCACTATGTGCGTGAGTTGATTGAGGACAGGGTTGTGGAGATAACCTATTGCCCTACTGAAGAAAATGGAGCAGACATCTTCACCAAGGGTCTTGGGAGAGAGCAACTTCTTCGACATTTTTCAAAGCTTGGAATTGGACCAAGGAGGTAGTTCACCATCGGGTTGTTGGAGTTTATTGACCTCCAAAATATAGCAGGAAGTAGGTGGAACCCTAGGAACAAGTTGACCTTCTCACAAACTTCATCACAGAAAATCAGTCATGCTTGTAGATCTTATTATTCTCTATTGGATTGGAATTTTCTAAAACTGATTTAACCACATTATCTAGACTCTAAGAGCTTTCCGACAAGCTGTAGAACACTTCAAATGGATAAATACACAATGAGCTATGACCTCTTATATGCAGCTTTAATGGAGACCTTGAAACAGAGATGAACCCGAGGACACACATCACTTGCAGAGACTACTGCTCTTAACTCACAACTCCAATGAATATTAAACTTTCCAGAATACATCTAGACGTTGAGAGATTTCTAACAAGCCAAGTAACACATGATTTGGATACATACACAAGGAGATATGACCTCTCCAAGTTTGAGGTTTAATGGAGACCTTCAGCAGGGGGTAAAACCAGAGAACACACTACTTGCAGAGAGTACTGCTCTCAGCTCACACATCCAATGATTATGAAAATTTATAGGAAGAAAGTAGACAAGAAGAGCTTTCAAATGAGCTATCAAACATGTAATTTGGATATATAATGAGCGAGATAAAAGCTCTGCAATCTCTGCATATAAAACTACAGCAGCATAGAGATACACATATGACTCTCTTGGACTTCCCACAAGATCACGACTTTTCTCCTCTTTTTATAGCATGGGAAACTAATCTAAAACCTTCCTTATACATCTAAAGTCGTGGTAGATACTTGGGTGGAGGTAGTACATGACTTAAGTGCTCAAATAAGCAAAGTATTGATGGACTTTGAGAACTAGCCACATCGACCTTCCACTAGGACACCACTGCAGCTCCCTTGTGACTCACTAATTTGACTCACCATGTTCTAGAAATCACGTGGTATTTTGGCTATATTTTATGAATAATATGAGCCTTCTTGAAGTATTTGAAGGCTTCCCAAAGGTATTTACATAATTTGAAACTTGTACCCTACATAAAACAAATGTTCGCAACATTCTCCCCCTCAAGTTTCAAAGGGTATTTCCTTCATGCCAAGAATATAGTTGAATCTTTGAAGCTTTGGTCCATCCAAGGATTTGGTGAAGATATCTGCAACTTGATCCTTTGTTCCCACAAAAGAAACTTGTACTTCATTGTTTATGGCCTTCTCTCGAACATAATGATAGTGAACCTCTATATGCTTTGTTCTAGCATGAAAAATAGGATTTGAGGTCATATGAATGCTACTCAAGTTATCCCCATATATCTGTGGTACATCAACTTGCACATTCAAGTCATGAAACAACTTTTTAAACCACATAACCTCAGTAGTAGCCAATGCTAAACCTCTATACTCAGCCTCTATAGAAGATAAAGCAATAGTAGGCTGTTTCTTTGAACTCCATGTTAATGTCTTGTTTCCTGCTATTACCACATATCCACTTGTGGATCTTATGTCATCTTTGCTTCCAGCCCAATCTGCATCACTGAAGACTTTAAGAGTTAGATCAGCATCATGACTATAAAATAATCCTTCGTTCATGGTACCTTTCAAATACCTAAGCACTCTTTTCGTTGCATGCATATGAGGTACTCTAGGTTCATGCATAAAGTGTGACAATACTCCCACTGCATAGCATATATCAGGTTTAGTTTTTGTTGCATAAATCAAAGATCCTACCAATGGATATATATGCATTCATATCATGCAACTCATCACCTTCCTTTGCACTCAACTTTACATTACATTCCATTGGAGTAGAAACAAATTTACATTCTTGCATACCAAACCTTTTCAGCATATCACATATATACTTTCTCTGTATCAACCACATACCTTCATCGCTATACACAATTTCAATCCCAAGAAAGTATCTAAGCAAACCAAGATCTGAAATTTTAAATTCCTTTCCCAAATTACCTTTTATCTCATCAATTGCTTTTGCATCATTCCCTGTAATCAACAAGTCATCCACATAAATGCATACATAGACATACATGTCATCTACATGTTTTACATAAAGTGAAGGATCAAAATGACTCGCTGTGTATCCTTGCAGCATAAGATACTTTACCAACCTTGCATTCCATGCCCTTGGTGCCTGCTTAAGACCATACAATGCCTTCTTTAACCTGCATACATGATTAGGACATTTTGTATCCACATAACCATCTCGTTGTGACATATACACTTCTTCATTTAACTCGCCATTAAGAAAGGCATTCTTTATATCGAGTTGATATATATTCCACCTTTTACTTGTAGCTAAAGCCAACAAAGTTCTCACTGTTGCCATGTTTGCTACTAGACTAAATATTTCCTCATAGTCCACTCCTTGAGTTTGATTATATCCTTTTGCTACAAGTCTAGCCTTATATCTTGACACACTACCATCACTATTTCTTTTAATCTTAACAACCCACTTGCAACCAATTACCTTTTGTTTTGGTGTCTTTGGAACTAAATTCCAAGTCTTGTTATCATGTAGTGCTTCCATTTCTTCTCTCATTGCTTTCTCCCACTTTTCATCTCCTTTTGCCTCATCATAAGATGTGGGTTCATTTTCTTGCTCAACTTTTGTCATAAAAGCATAATGAGTATTCATAAAAGATTCATAAGTATATCTTTGAGGTTGCTTACTCACTCTTGAAGTTCTTCTTACCTCCAATGTAGATGCTCTTCCTTTCTTATTGGGAACCTTTGATGATTCTCCATACTCATATACATCACTAATTTCCTCTCCTTCATCATTAACTTCAACAAGTTTGAGTTTACCTTTACTTTTAACACTTGGAGGTGACTCTTGCCTTAATCTTCCATTGAAAGGTGATCCTCTTTCTTCATCCAAACCACTCCTTTCGTCATTTAAACTTCCTGATGGCTGAACTATGCATTCATCTCCTTCAACCACACCTTCTTCATTTTCATCCATGACCTGCAAACAATTCTTATCAGCATACCATGAAAGTGATTCATCAAAGTTTACATCTCTTGACACAACAACTTTATTGGTATGAGGATTATAGCATCTATATCCTCTTTGAGTATCTGCATAACCAATAAATATACATTTTTCTCATTTCGCATCAAGTTTAGATCTCACCTCACTAGGTACATGTACATAACATACACAACCAAATACTTTCAAATGACTTACACTTGGTTTCCTTCCATGCCATACCTCATATGGTGTCAAATGATGAACTCCACCAGTCCCAACGCTATTCATAATGTAAACACTTGTGCTAACAGCTTCAGCCCAAAAATAATTAGGCAAACACATATCATTAAGCATGCTTCTAGATGCTTCTCCTATGATTCTGATTCTTCTTTCTGCGACTCCATTTTGTTGTGGAGTATACCTGCATGTAACTTCTCTTTTGATACCTTCATCATACAAAAAATCAGTAAAAGCTTGAGAGAAATACGCTCCCCCTCCATCAGATCTTAGCTTCTTAATATACCTTCCTGTTTTCTTTTCGACATATGATTTGAACTTCTTAAAACAGTCAAAGACCTCACTCTTATGTTTAATGAAATACACAAATATCATTCTACTATGATCATCAATGAATGATATATAGTACTTATTACCAGCCAAGGATGCCTCTTTAGTAGGACCCCATACGTCCGTGTGTATAAGTTCTAGCAATCCACTTCTTACATAGCTTGAATGCTTGAAAGGTTGTCTACTCTGCTTACCCATTTGACATGCTTCACAAAGATGCACCATATGTTGCTTAGTAAGATCAGGTAATCCTTCAACAATCCTCTTCTTTGATAGCTCCTTTAACCTGTGTACATTCATGTGTCCAATCCTTTTGTGCCATAGATCAAGCTCTGCTATTCGATGCATACCATAAGAGAAATAGTTTGTATGATTTGGGTTTACCTTGAATGTAAACAATCTACCTTGTTTCTTACCTCTAGCAATTAACCTCCTTTGCTTTGGATCCTCAATGAAGCAACCTGCATGATTAGATCTTATTTGCAAACCTTTTTCTACCATTTGACCAACTGACATCAAATTCTTAGTGATCGTTGGCACATAAAGTACATCCTTCAAGCAATTTGTCTTGCTCTTATCCTGCATAACAACATCTCCAACCTGCATAATCTTATGTGTTGTATCATCTCCTGTTTCAACATGACCTTTACATGAAGGATTATGCATATTAGAAAACCATGAAGCATCATGTGACATATGATTAGAGCAACCACTATCTACATACCATACATCACTATTGCAATTCATCTTAGTTTCTACATTCATCATAAGAAGAGAATCATAATCATCACTTTTACCTTCGAGTGCATAATTTCCTTGTTGTTTACCTCTTCTTGAATAGCCTCCTCTTCGATTACCACCTTGATTATTTTCATTTTGATAACAATCTTTGGCATAGTGTCCATACCTTCCACATATATAGCAATTGTTCTTATCTTCACTCATTTGTCTTTGATTGTAGTTGTAGTAGCCTCTCGTACCTCTAACACTTGATCTTCCTCTTCCTCTTGTGTTGAAGAAGCCACTTGAAGTCCCTTGATCATCGCTCCTTCTTCCTTGACCTCTATTTGAACCTCTTCTTCCTCTGTTTCCACCTCTTGATGATCCTACATATAGAGCTTTTCCTTGAGATCCTTTTTGATTTGAAGTAGAACCATTTAGATTCATCTCCTCCATGACCATGAGAGCAACAAGATGATCAAAGTCTGGTAATTCTCCTCTAACATAAACTGAAGTAATGAATGGTTTCCATCTCTCATCATCCTTGAGTCCGTTGAGAGTATGTGCAACCAAGTCGTTGTCCTCCACATGAGCTTGAATTGATCTTAGTTGATCTGCAATCTCTTTAACCTTCAACAAGTAATCATTGAACGATGTCCTTGTATCTTTCTTTATGTTATTCAACTCATTTTTGAGTTGAATCTTCCTTGCTCTTGTACCTGTAGCATACAATCTTTCCAACGCAAGCCAAACATCTCTACTTGTGTCTAGATCTTGTATGTGTCCTACCATTGAATCTTGAATATTTTGTGATAAAATGAATATAACCCTTTTGTCTCTTTCATTCCAAAATCTAAACTCCCTCAATTGTTGTTGATTTGGATCCTCTGGTAATATAGGTTTGATATCCGTTCCATCAATCAAACCATACAAGCCTCTACCTTGCAAGTATGCTATGATTCTAAATCGCCATGCTTGATAGTTGTTCTTATCAAGCTTCTCTATTTGTGCATGTTGATCGCCCATTGTTCAAAATACTAAACTTCCTCCTTTAACCCTCCTTTTGGATATATGTGATAAGAAGAAGTATGAGATTTACCTTTGTAATAAAGTCTATGCACCTTTATTTGCTTGGATGTTGCTTGAGATGCTTCCTTGCTATCTCCTTCTACCTTTGTGTAGTGTCGATGATGAACCTCTTCTCCAATAGCTTCAAATTCTTCATCAAGGTATTATAACCTTCTCCAAGCTTTATTTCCTTGCTCTGATACCAATGTTGGAGTTTACTGACCTCCAAAATATAGCAGGAAGTAGGTGGAACCCCCTAGGAACAAGTTGACCTTCTCATAATCTTCATCACAGAAAACCAGTCATGCTTGCAGAGCTTAGTGTTCTCTATTGGATTGGAATTTTCTAAAAATGTTTTAACCACATTATCTAGACTCTAAGATCTTCCCAATAAGCTATAGAACACCTCAAATGGATAAATACACAATGAGCTATGACCTCTCCAATATGCAGCTTTAATGAAGACCTTGAAACAGAGATGAATCCGAGGACATACATCACTTGCAGAGACTACTGCTCTTAACTCACAACTCCAATGAATATTAAACTTTTCATAATACATGTAGACTTTGAGAGCTTTCTAACAAGCCAAAGAACACATGCTTTGGATACATACACAAGGAGATATGACCTCTCCAAGTTTGAGGTTTAATGGAGACCTTCAGCAGGGGGTAAAACCAGAGAACACACACTACTTGTAGAGCATACTGCTCTCAGCTCACACATCTAATGACTATGAAAATTTACAGGAAGAAGGTAGACAGTAAGAGCTTTCAAATAAGCTATCAAACATGTAATTTGGATATATAATCAGGGAGATAAAAGCTCTGCAATCTCTGCATACAAAACTACAGCAGCATTAAGATACACATATGACTCTCTTGGACTTCCCACAAGATCACGACTTTTCTCCTCTTTTTATAGCATGGGAAACTAATCTAAAACCTTCCTTATACATCTAAAGTCGTGGTAGACACTTGGTTGGAGGTAGTACATGACTCAAGTTCTCGAATAAGCAAAGTATTGATGGACTTTGAGAACTAGCCACATCGACCTTCCACTAGGACACCACTGCAGCTCCCTTGTGACTCACTAATTTGAATCACCATGTTCTAGAAATATGTGGCATTTTGGCTATATTTGTTTTATGTAGGGTACAAGTTTCAAATTATGTAAATACCTTTGGGAAGTCTTCAAATAGTTCAAGAAGGCTCGGGGGGACAACACCATCATTGTAACTGCATTACGCTTGGCAATCTGAGAATTTGAGTTCTCTATCTCTCAGTCTCCGTCAATCTTTATCTGCGTTTTTCTCTCAACTCTGTCTACAGGTCTATTCCGTTGTGCTGCTATTTCTTACAGAAAAGAGCAAGAAAGTAGAGGATGAAGGTACTACTTCTCAAGCTAACTATGTAGGGAGAGGTAGGAATTCAAGAGGAAGGGGCAAAGGAGGTAAGAAAGGTAGAGGGAGACCTTTCAACTCTTCCCCATGCAACATATGTGGACTGCCTAATCACACTACAGATGAGTGCTATAGGAACTTCAAGAATCAGAGAGGAAGAGGATTTCAAAGAGGTGGCTATTTACAATCAAGAGGAAGGTTCAACCATACTCAAGGCTATAGCCATGGCTACAACAACCATTATCAAGGAGGATATAAATCAAGAAAGGACTTCAACAATTACACAGAGGATCAAGAGGATTCTCTTCTCATTATGAATATGACTTCAAAATAAGGTATGAATGATGAGCACCTCTTCTATATTGACTCAGGATGTTCAAACCATGTAGGAGGCAATGTAGCTCTTCTTTTTTATCTTGAGGAGCCTAAGGGAAAGCACCAAGTACAAACAGATGATGACACCAAGCATTCAGTGGTCAAGGTAGGAAATGTCAAAACCTCTGATGGGAATAGAAATCTGTTGAGCAGGATTCTTTATGTACCTACTATCACCAAGAATCTGATGAGTATTGGACAGATAGTGGAAAAGGATTTGCAGGTTAGGTTCAACAAATATGGAGCTTTTGTGGAGGATCCCCAACATGGTATCAAGAGAATTGCCAAGGGAGAAAAACAGGTAGATTATTTACATTTGAGTTTGAGGACACTAGAAACATTGCACTTTATAATTACAAGGATCAAACATTGTCTGAGCTTGAGATTTGGTATAAAAGATTAGGGCATATTGGTGAGATTATCTTGAAGCAAATATGTATAGATCAATGTGTGCTTGGGATACCCAATGTATCCAAGCAGCATATGATCTATAAATGTGGTGCTTTTCAGTTTGCTAAATCACATAGCTTATCCTTTACAAATAAAGGCTATATGCATGAAGATTATTTGGAACTTGTCTACACAGATGTGTGGGGACCAAGTAAGGACCCTTCAATTTCAGGCTCAAGGTATTATGTGTCATTCATTGATGATTTCAGTAGGTGGACTATCTTGTACTTTATGAAACATAAAGATGGATTGTTCAGTTGCTTCAAGAAGTATCTTGCACTTCTAGAAAATCAAACAGGAAGAAGGCTAAAGAGGATAAGATCAGATGGAGGAGGCGAGTACTTCTCCAATGAATTTGATGCATTTTTGCAGAACAGAGGTATCAAAAGGGAGATTTCTACAAGGTATATCCTTGAGCAAAATGGGATAGCAGAGAGGAGAAACAGGTTGATTGTGGAAGCAACTAGATCAATGCTTAATGAAAAGAAATTGCCTAATTATTTATGGGTAGAAATTGTATCTACTGCCACTTATCTCATTAATAGGTTGCCATCCAAATCACTTGATGGTATGACCCTATATGAAGCATGGAATGGTAGGAGGCCATCACTTGATCATTATACAATTTTTGGATGTGTTGCGTATATGCATGTTCCATCTCAAATCAGAGGTAAGCTAGACCCTAAGGCCGAGAAGTGCTTCTTCATAGGGTATGATTTACATCAGAAAGGATAAAGGTTTTATAATCTATCCAACAAAGGAATTATGATCATTAGAGATGTAGTGTTTGATGAGAATGATTCTTGGTTTGAAAGTGAATGCAAGAAGGTCAAGTTGCCATATGACTTGGAAGAGGAATTTCCAAGCCTCACCAAGGAGGAGCCTAGCACAATTGAAGATATCAAATCAGATGATGAGGACACCATCAACTTAGAGGAGTTCAAAGCATGGAAATCAAAGGGCAAGGCCAAGATGAAGAGATTGGAAGACTTACTTGAATCATCCAAACAAGCTCTAAGGAGATCACAAAGGGAGAGTAAGAAGCCAATCAGATATGGGTATGATACTTCATTAGTTACTAAGCATTCATTTATCTTGCTAAAGATTTATCACTTGAAGAGCCTTATTCATATGAAGAAGCAAGTACTAAGGCAGAATGGAAGGAGGCTATGGATGAAGAAATAGAAGCACTCCAAGAGAATGATACTTGGGAATTAGTACCTAAGAAGGCATCAATGAAGGTAATTGGTTCTAGATGGATTTACAAAATCAAGAGGAACTCAGACAGATCCATAAATAGGTATAAAGCTAGACTTGTGGCTAAGGATTTTGCACAAATCCAAGGAGTTGATTATGAAGAGATATTTTCACCTATGGCTAAAATGCCAACCATCAGATTATTGGTAAGTGTGGCTGCATCTAAGAATTGGAATATGTATCAATTGGATGTAAAAAATGCTTTTCTCAATAGCTTGATTTCAGAGAAGGTTTACATGGCTCTACCTCCTGGCTATGAAGACCCAAGCCAGGTAAATTATGTGTGCAAATGGAACAAAGCTCGTTATGGTTTGAAGCAGGCACCTAGGGCATGGAACCATGGATTAACTACATACCTTCAAGATCAAGGATTCATGATGAGCAAAGCAGATTCTTCTCTGCTTGTCAAGAGAAGTAATTCAAAGATGATATATTTATGTGTATAAGTTGATGATATCATACTCACAGATAATGATGCCAATGGTATCAAACAAATCAAAAACCAAATGATGCAGGAGTTCAAAATCAGTGACCTAGGATTTCTGAAGTACTTTCTTGGACTTGAGTTACTCTATGCTAATTTTAGAATTTATATCACTCAAAGGAAATATGTGCAGGACATGTTGAAGAAATTCCACTTGGAAAATGCAAAGGTAGCTAGCACCCCTATGGAGGTAAATCATAAATTGAGTGCTTATGAAGGTGATTTGCTTGAAGACATTGTAGGATATCAAAGAATAGTTGGAAATCTAAACTATGCAATATTGACAAGGATTCACGTAACTAATAGAGTAAGTGTTTTAAGTCAATTCATGCATAAATCTAGAGCACCTCACTTGGAAGCTTCCAAAAGGATTTTGAAGTATCTCAAGGGTACTCAAAATCAAGGTCTTTACTTTCTATATACATCAGATTTGGATATTAAACTCTACTCAGATGCAGATTGGGAAGGTTGTAAAGATGACAGAAGGAGTACATTTGGATATTTGTCTTTTGCAGGTGACAAGCCCATTTCATGGGCTTCCAAGAAGCAACCAACTATTGATCTATCTTCAATGGAGACTGAATACAGGGGATTAGCCAATGCTACACAAGAAGCAATTCGGATTAGATTGCTAAATTCAGATTTGGGACTTCATACTCACTCACCTATGATTTTTGGTGACAATACAAGTTCCTTGCATCTTGCAGTCAATCCTATTTATTATGCAAGAACCAAGCATATAGAAGTACACTATCATTATGTTAGAGAAAAGCTATTGATCAAGGAGATTCAGTTGGCATATGTATCTATAAACATGCAATGTGCAGATCTATTAACCAAAGTGCTTGATGGTACTAAACTTTGCAGGTTCAAATCTATGATTGGATTGCAGGACATTGAAGAAGACCTGTGAAGAAATGCAAGCCAAGATGTTTGGCTTGAGGGGGAGTTGTTGGTGCAAGTACAAAAGCCTTCAAACTTGGCTAAGCATGGAAGGAAGAATGTACAATCACTTCATAAAGCATATGAACTTTAGCTTGTAATATTTGGTCATTTACCATTTGTAAATGGATTAAACTCTTGAACAATCTTTTAAGGACCTACATCTCGTGAAGGTAGGAAGGGAGATGAGTTACGAATTTCTCATGAGATAATATCACCTCATTTATAGGAAGCACTTTTAGGTGGAGCCCTATTTGAATTTCAAATTCAAATTTGAAGAAAGTCATTATAAAAAGGACTTGTAAACTCACGGTCTTAGTGGCCTTATTGTGAGCTCTTCCATAGATCATTTATAGGAGTTGAGTAGCCTATCCCATAGGCTACTGATTCCACTATCATTGTGCATCATTTCCTTGCCAATGATCTTGTACAACAATGTTTATAATACATACATTTCATCAATGATCAACCTTGTCTACGTCTCTATTATGTCTGCTCAGAACAATAAACTTTGCAGGACCATATCTCAGTGATCTCTCCATCATTCTTCATGTTCTATAGCTTATTGGAACCAGCTCAATATCTACTTTAAGCTATCAAAATTTTAAGTTATTTGCTTTAGCCAATTTGAAAAAATTTGCATCGAAGTGCTCTCTGGTCATTTTTTGCTCAGTCCCTAAAAAATCGGGGATAAGCATCCAATTGCTAAATTGATTGCTCAGTGTATGGTTCATCATTTTAAGTGATTCCACTTGTATTCATGAGCTATCTAAGCTAATTAGATATCCTCAAAAGGATTTTTATCAATTGCTACTGTACTATGAGCACTGAACAAAATATCCAACAGGTGGCAAAACCAAAATAGCAACTTTTGAGTGACTAACTATTTGCAAAGTAATCTGTTTTGATCTAATTGTTTGAAGCATCATCTCCAAAGTACATAGGTAATTATTTGGTGTCTTTTGCAAGCTAAGAGGGCCTACTACATAACCCTGAAGTGAAATAGGGCAGGTGCAAAGCAGGTTTTGGCAGTACCACCTCACTTCCTTGAGGTATCCATCCATCTCTTCCAACATCTCTCTCGTCTAGTTGGAGATCATGCCATACTAATACAGGGATTGTTAGAATCATCATGATGAAGGGGATGACGGATACTTCAAAATGAAGAGATGGAAGAATATATATGCACAGACAAAAGGAAAAGCAAAATCTTGTTGTTGCTACTATCATTAGTGTGTGAAGGTAACCCAAATCTTCAAGATGTTGTTCGTCCGAGCTTGCGTAACTTAGTGGTTTGATGCCTTGAGTCTCTCGGAGTTTTCAGTTCAAATCTTGGCTGAACATAAGATGGGTGCCTCTACCTTACGAGATCGGGTGTGCGAATGTGTTTCCAATTCATTAAACTCTATAAAAAAAGAAAAAATAAATAAATAAATAAATAATTGACGGTTCAGGTGTCTCTCTCTACTTTAACTTCACCAACTCGTTCCGGCTTTTGATCGTGATGAATCAAAGAATCAACATCATTGATAGTTTGCACTCTCTCTCTCTTCTCTCTCTCTCTCTCTCTCTCTCTCTCTCTCTCTCTCTCTCTCTCTCTCTCTCTCTCTCTCTCTCTCTCTCTCTCTCTCTCTCTCTCTCTCTCTCTCTCTCTCTCTCTCTCTCTCTCTCTCTCTCTCTCTCTCTCTCTCGGGCTTTTCCCTCGACTATGACTGTGTTCGTCACCGTCTTTGATACACTCGTATTGCAACAAAAAGATTCTCTCTTCGCTTCGCGCTTTCCGTTTACAACTCAGTCAACTTTAGCTCCATATGAGAAACAGTTGACATTAAACTTGCATAGTTGTTCCTGCTCGTCTTGCACGCATGCGCTCATTTTTTTATTTGCTATGGAAGAAAAATGGAAAACATAAAAGCAAAAGCAAACGCAGTAAAGGATAAGATCACTATGCTTTTTTCTCCTCTGTCTCTCTCTCTTTCCATCTTTGTTCTCTCTCTCTTTCCATCCATGGCACACATGTTTGAACATGAAGCCGAGCGTGTCTCCATCGTTGGTGATAAAGACAGTGTAATTGCAATAAAAAGACTCAACGGTACACATGCTTCTATCCTTGTGATTTCGCTGCTCTCCTGCGCATGCATTAGCTTTTTCTCTTTAAAAAAAGGGCAAAAAATCAAAAGAAAATTCTTTTTAAAAAAGAAATCAAACGCGTAAATCACTATCCACTTACACCATAATTTTTCTTCTACTGTTTCAGCAGCTTGCCTTTCAATAAAGCAGAAAAGCAAACATGTGAGGTCCTTAGATTATGCGAACTATCAAATCAACCCAAAAACCCACCTTCCAGCCGTCCAACCTGCGTGTTTTTAGTCGAACTTTTCTGCTGTTTTTCTGCTTCGAAACACCATCATCCTTCTTTTTCATTCTTCGACCACACGCGATCTCGTTATGCAGAACAAGGGCCAGCATCAACATCTATACTTTTGTCCAGTATAGTTTTGTCTAGTTTACCGAGATGATTCCGCACAACGCTTGCGCCAATTTCATCAACTTTTTCAATAGTATCATATTCTACATCAATGACGGAAAAGAGCTTCCCACACACAAAGCAACATACGGTAGGTCGGTCCTTCTATCTCTGTCATTTTATCGATGCATGGACGGATGCTCTCTGCCTAATGGCAATATGCGGTAGGTGGGTCTCTCTATCTGGGGACGAACTCTCTAATAGAAAGAGATGTGACATCAGGAGAAAAATGACCTCTCCACACACGCAACACATCGTAGGTCGGCCTCTCTAGCTTCGTCATTTCATCGCTAGATACATAGTCGAATTCTCCTCGCCAATACGTCTACATACATGTTACGTATCTAAACCATCGGAGGCGTGATACACAATATGTCGGTCTCTTTATGGATTTTTTATCCATGCATACAGGAATTCTCTATACAGACGTACACACATAGCTACATGGATACATACAAACACATATGCATGCTTACATACACATAAGCATGTATACACATGTTTACATACATACATGCATCTATATACATGCACATACGTGCACACTTACATGCATACGTGGATGTATAGAAACATCCACATTCATATTTACATAGGTGTGAAAAGCACTCGCGGTACATATCCAGAAAAGCTAAGAGAAGAGCTCTACTATCTATGGAAAATGATGAGCCATTAGATATATAACCTATCGAAGAGCATGATCTATATTTAGGTAGTGGTGTGCGTGAACACATTAGGATCACCGAGCACTTGTTTCCCTCTTTAGGAGGTTCTTTTTCCCAGCTTGTATATATGTCTATAACCCTAATGGGTGAGTTTCTCTTGGTAATACATTTAGTATTGTGTGCTATGCTCTAAGCTTCTTCTTCTTCCTTGTGTTGTTTGTGTGCTTTTGCAGACCTCGAACTCCAACAATTGGTATCATAATAGATTGCCACTTCATCTAGGGTGTCATGGATACCCCTCGGGCCACAATCTTAAAATTGCATGAAAATTGGTAAGCATACTCAGGTAATTAGGAAATTCAAAATAGCTTCGCTTTGTGGTGTGGAGATTGTAATCTGAGCTCGTTTTGGCCTCTGAACACACTATCATAGTGCCTATGTAGGTAATTTTATCTTCTTGTGCTAAAGATATATATAGGTTTCATTCGCCAATATAAGCATTGGGAACTCTACTATAGATTTAGTAGAACTCGACAAGATAGTTTTGTTCAACTTTTTGAGATACAATCATTTTTATGCATCAGGGTATCTTAGTGAGTGGTCATGGTTGAAATTGGTATTTTATATATTGGATATTAAGGATAAGTTGGATGATACCAATTAATTACCCATTATGGGCTTATATGATGCGTGATATATTGGTTGCAAAAGGACTATGAAATATTATATATGGTATTGAAAAACATCATATTCTGCTTGCAACTATAATTATTGATGGCGATATTGTTATGGTTCTTGTTCGTGCTTCAATTCTTTCTGCACCTACTATAAAGAAACTTCATTGGGATGGCAAAGATGCTCAGGTACATGCATTGGTAGCCTTGTCTATCAAACGTGCTATTATTCCTCACATTCATTCTTACAAACAGTAAAGGATGCTTGGAATACACTTATCACTTTATACTAGAAAAGGAATAAGGATTGTGTTGCTTATCATCGAAAACAGCTGGAGAGTGAGCACATGAATGAAGGAGATTCCATGGATAATTTTTTGACAAAGATCAAAGATTTGAAGGAATAGTTGATTTCTACTAATAAAGTCTTGCCTGACAGTTCACTTGTGCAGAATGTTCTGAATGGTCTTCCAGATTCATATCAGAGTTTTGCTTCTACTCTTTGATTAATGATGAAAGAAAATCCAAATGCCTTAATATTTAACGAGTTATTCTTTGTTCTATTGCAAAAAGATCAGTCTAAGTAGAACAAATCCATTATGCATATTGCAGGTCAAGCTTTCCTAGCTAGTCAGAAGGGCAAAGGTAAATGGAGGTCATCTATTAGTAAGCAAAAATCTACCAATTCTACATGATCAAAGAAGGATGACAGAGATGAGAAGAAAATAGAACAGCAAAAATTGTTTTATAAATGCTGCAAAGAAAATGATTATATAATAAAGAGTCGTTCGAAACTGGCTGCAAAAGAGGCAAAGAAGAAAGAGGTTAGAATGTTTGTTGCAAAGGCCTCGACACCTAAAATAATTAGTGTGACAACCAAACAAATTATCTCGTAGTGTGGTTTTCTCACTTCACTTGAGCCAATCCCTATAGGGAATACTGTCACATGCACCAATAACTCCTCTTATCTTGTTAGGAAAGTTGATAAGATCATTCTGACTATTACTGATGGTAGTTCTTTTATATTATCGGATGCTTTATTTATGCTAGGGATCAAGAAAAATCTATTATCAATTTTTGCATTAGCCAAGATCGGCTTGGTTGTGAAATTTCTTGATGAGAGATGTACAATTCATAATCTATCAAATGATGATCTCATTATTGCTTCTAATATTTTATGTCATGGGCTGTATAACATCATAGATTATGCAAAATCTGTGAATGATTTAGCATGTATAATTCAAGATTCTCATACTATATCCAATACAAAGCTTTGGCATTCATGCTTTGGCCATCTTAATTTCGCTAGTTTGTTATGCCTACAGAAATCTGAAATGGTGTAAGCTCTTCTCAAAATTGAGGCATCTAGTAAACATGTCTGTGAAGAGTGTATTTTGGACAAAATGCAGCATTCCTCCATCCCAAAAGATGTTTCAGTCTGAGCTACTAAAAAATTATAGCTTGTCCAGAGTGATGTATGTAGTCCTATGCAGATACCTTCTTTTGGATGATTTCTCCAACCATGCATGGATATATCCACTAAAAGCAAAGTCAGAAGTATTTATGTGCTTCAAGTAGTTTCTAGTTTTGGTTGAACATCTCTCAGCATGTAAAATGGACACCCTCTATTCTAATCAAGGAGGGAATATATGTCTTTTGATTTTAATGCATTTTTTGTTGAACATGGGATAAGACATCAGTGTAGAGTGCCATATACACCTCAACATTTAATGGAGTTTCTGAAAGGAATAACATGTCACTCATGAGATGGCACGGTGTATGGTCAAGAGTTAGGCTTTACCATATAGTTTATGGCTTGAGGCTATTATGTGTGCAATATATGTACATAACAGGTGTCCCACTAAAGCATTGGAGTGTATCACTCCATATGAGGCTTGGCATGGTTGCAAGCCATCTGTTGCTCACCTGTGTGTCTTTGGTTGTCTAGCATATGCATTAGTGCTTGAACAAAAATGCAAGAAATTAGATGATAAAGTAGTGAAATGTATTTTTGTTGGTACAGTTATAAAAGCAAACACTATTATCTGTATCATCCACAGACTAAATGCATTTTGGTTATTTGTGATGTTTTTGTGGAAGATATATATGGTACTTTGTTATCTTTTATACAAGTTGACAATCTAGTGCAGGTCCAAATGAGGTAATTTCTTAACCTTTACAGGTTTCATGTGATGATGTAGATCATTCTATTTTTTATGCAAATTTACCTGATGCACTTGTTGATGAGAGAACTCATAGAGAGGAGGAAAAGACTATGCCTAAATGGCTGGTGGAGACTTTGTGAGATGGCAAATTAGATGCACCTCTATTATATCATAATCGTTCAGGCTCTCACAATGCTTCTTTTGCATTAGATTGCTATGCTATGGCTACCTCTATTCTTTTGATGAGAATGAGCATATTTCCTTTGATGAAGCACAAAATTTACGAAATTGGATGGCCGCTATGCAATCAAAATATGACAGTGCTATTATGAAAAATGATACCTGGTCTTTATGTGACTTGCCTCCTAGCAAGAAGATCATTGGCACTAAGTGGGTATATAAATTGAAGCATAAGCCCGATGGAACACTTGACAGGTATACAACTAGGTTTGTTGCAAAAGCTCATGCTCAAGAAAGAGGTATTGATTTTGATTAGACCTTTGCATCTACATGTCGAATGACTACTACTCATAACATATATGCACATGCATCTCATCATGGTTGCAATGTACATCAGTTGGACATTAAAATTGCATTTTTGAATAGTGACTTGCATAAAGAAGTGTATGTTTTTCAGCCTCATGGTTTTGTGTAGAAAGGGCATGAAAACAAAGTGTCACTAGGCTGAAAAAGGCATTATATGGTTTGAAACAAGCATCACATGCTTGGTGTGAAAAGAGACATTCCTACTTGATTGCACATGGTTTTGAGAAGATTCCAATTGAGAGAACCTTATACGTTATACGTTAAGTGTGCAAATGATGTGCTTCTAATTATTATTGTCTACGTTGATGGCATGCTGCTCACTAGTCCGTGCTGACTTTAAGGCTGACTTTCATGCCTCATTTGAGATGTCAGATTGGGGCATTTGCACCATTATTTGGGCATTCGATCTATGCAAGTTGATGGCAAACTAGTTTGTGTCAAACATTGGCATGAAAGACTAAAAACATATTGCCACTCCTATGGAGACATGTTTACAATTGAGTCTTCATGATGTTGCAGATACATTTAATGTTGTTCTCCATCAATAGGTTGTTGGATGCTTGATTTACTTATGCATTACTCAACTAGATATTCAGTTTTCTATCTCATAGATGGGCAAGTTTATGCATTGTCCTAGTGTCAAGCATTGGCAGGCAATTAAATGCATCTTTCACTACTTGAGTGGTACTAGACTACTTGGATTGTTTTATCTCAAGGGAGATTACTATCGTCAGATTTACATGCTATTTCTTACTCTCACTAGGCTTGTTGCTATGACATTCGGCATCCACCAATGCTTTTTGCTTCATCTTTTGTAGCTCATGCATATCTTGGTTGAGTGAGAAGTAGCCTATGATGGTCACTTCTAGTTCTGAGGCTGAGTATAGGGTAGCTTTCACAACGATTGTTGAGTGTGTGTGGCTCAAACGCCTTATGGCTAATTTGGGTGTTGGTCAATCTTCTACCACCACCATTTTCACTAACAGTCAGAGTGCATGCATTGGCAGTTGCAAGGAACTATGTGTTCCATGCTTGCACTAAGCACATCGAGATGCACTATCATTATATGAGGGAGAGGTTCTCAACTAGAGAGATCAGTTTGGCATATGTGCCCATACAAGAGAACAATGTAGACCTTTTCACAGTCTGCCTAGGGGAGTTTGAAGCTTTCTGCAAAGCTTTGGGCTTACTTCCTTTTGTGGATTGATTCCACATAGCTTAGCACTTCTTTATACATGAGTGTCAATCCCTTTTTCACCACATCACTCACAAGGGGAATTTAATGATATATTTAGGTAGTGATGTGTGTGAACACACTAGGATCGTCAGGGCACTTTTTTCCCTCTTTAGAAGGTTTTTTCCTCTCGGCTTGTATGTACGCTTATAACCCTAACAGATGACTTATCTTTTTACATTCTCTTGGTAATACATTCGGTATTGTGTTCTGCTCCAAGCTTCTTCTTCTTCCTTTTGTTGTTCGTGTGCTTCCGCAAACGTCAAACTCCAACAAGAGATACACAACAAGCAAGCCAACCCATGAGCTCAATCTAAAGACCTCTGTTATATATGCAATGATATCAAAAAACATGTTCCATTGATATTGTTTTTGTCCTTCATTTACATACCTTATATACTGAGAGTGATATCACACTTATCTTCGCACTTCACTAAGTAGAGTTTTTATAGGGATTTTCTTATGCAGTTTTTCTTATGTGTATTGGAATATCGTGCCATGTTGTATTGAGGTCATTTTTATAAATTCTATTTTCTACTAAATGAATAAAACCGTTTATGCCTCCATTCTTCGGTGCTCTCTTTTTCTTATTTTTCTTCTTTTGAGTCAAAGAGCTATTTCCGCTCATTCGTTTCTCTTGGCGTGGTATAAAATGTAGTGTGGCTAAGGAGAGCTCTTGAAGGAGCCCACCATTGAAATATTTGTTATAAGATGTAGAGAGCATGCGTTCAAGATAGTCTTAGAGTGCTATGCAAATTAAAATGCAGGTAGAAGAAACCAATATCTATTTGGAAGCTCTCATAAAGAAAGATAATAAGGACACTAGAAAGCTCTATTTTGAGGACGCTTTGACCTATGTTTGGGCATGTGAGCATGGGGCATGTAAACAAGAACGGTAAATTTTCAAAGCTGTTAAGTCCCTTTTGGTCGATTTCTTTAGTATTGTGCATATCCGAAATTCCAATTAATTTCTTTATATTAATACACGAGGAAATTCATTTAATCCGAAATTCCAATTAATTTCGTTATATTGTTATATTTCGTTATATTCCTGAATTTGGTGCATTAGAGCATAATTAACATAATGACTTTGTTCACGTTGTTCCCTATCAAAAAGCCTTTAAGATCGGCGTGGTTGTTGTGAAGTACTTTCTTCTGAGTTGGAAGTTGGAAATATTGAGTGCCCCTCTGAAGTGTAGATAGGTGGACTAAGACTTGTACTTGAATCTTTTCTTGAGTATGAGGAAGCTTCATTAAAGATCACATCCTTCGAAATGGTGATGGAGTGGTTTTTCATATCATATAGGCGGTATGCCTTTGATTGGTCATTGTAGCCTATGAATATGTGTTTCTTGGACTTTGATTGTAACTTGTTTCTATCTTCTTTTGGTACATGCACAAAAGCTTCACTACCAAAGACTCGAAAGTATTTCACATTTGGTTTTCTTCCATAGTAGGCTTCGAAGGGTGTTTTGTTGTGTAAAGCACTTGTAAAGCCTCGATTAATAATGTGAACAGCAGTATGCACAGCTTCTGCCCAGAACTTGTAGGGTAGATCCTTGTGATGAAGCATTATTCGTGCCATTTCCATCACGCTGTGTATCTTCCTTTCAGCTACTCCATTCTGGGATGGAGTATGAGGCTGAGTGACTTGGCGTTTGATCCCTTTCTGGTTGAGAAAGTTATCAAAGTCATGATTGATAAATTCGCCACCTCCATCTGATCGGATGGTTTTAACTTTAGTTGAAGCTTCATTCTCAACTTCCTTGATCCAAGTTTGAAACTTAGAGAATGTGTCTGCCTTTGACTTCAAAAAGTACACCCAAATAAAGCGAGAGTGGTCATCTACTAGAAGATAAAAGTAGAGGGATCCACTCAAGGATGGAGTGTTCATAGGTCCACATAAGTCCATATGGATGAGGGCTAGTGGGTTCCTCGCTCGTGTTGAAGCTTCCTTGGGAACTGGGGCCCTCTGTTGCTTGCCTTGTGTGCAAGCTTGGCAGACATCAGTAAGTTGCCCGATCTTTGGCAATCCCTTCACAAGTTGGGATGAAGAGATTTTTTATAAGTAAGAAGTATGGCCAAATCTCTGGTGCCACAAACTTGAGGTGGATTCTTTGGATACAAAGCAAGATAGCTTGTAGAGGTCTTTTTCTTCAATACCTTGAGCAATGACATCCTTTGTATGGGGATCAACTACCTTAACTGAGGTGTTATCAAACCATACTTGTTTGTCCTGATCTGTAATGGCCTTGACGGAAAGTAGATTCATACATAAATTTGGAACAAAAAGAACATTTCATAAAGACTTGCATTTGCCCTGATGGTTGGAAATTTGAACTTTCCCTTTTCCTTCGATGGGTAAACTCTTGTTGTTGCCGAGATGGACTTCTCCCGTATGCTCTTTGAGTTCCTGAAAGGAGTCCTTGTCTTTGCACATATGGGAGGTAGCACCGCTATCAAAGATCCACTCATGCGGGGAGCTAGAAGTGACTAGGGCATTGGCTTCTGTGGAGATGAAAAGTTCCTCACTCGAGCAGTGGGATCTATGTTGGGATCCTTTGGATGCTTGCCTAGATATAGAAGTCTTCGATGATTGTTTCTTTTTAAAGCAAAACTTTTCTAAGTGTCATGATTTTCCACAGAAATTACAGGTGAAATTCTTCGATGAATTATGCGATCCTTGTTTAGATCCATTGCTAGCCTAATGACTTGTGGTTTTGCCCTTATTGAATGGGCCTTTGGCTTTCATGGCAGATTCCTGGGAGGAAGTTGATTTTGCTCTCGAGTCATGAAGGAGCAGTAGTCGACAAACCTCTTCCCAAGATAAGACTTGGCCGCGATTATACAAAGTGGTGACAAATGTCTCATACGACTTAGGTAACTTGTTGAGAAGCCGAATGGCCATGTCTTCACTAGAGATCTGCCTACCACATAGTGCTAATTTACATTGGTAATCCTCAAATTGGGATATGACCTTGGTGATTGTGTCATGTGGCCTAATGGTCAAATTATGAAACTCGACCTCTAATGCATATATCTTCGAAGGGGTCTTGTCTTCATACAAAGCAGCTAATGTATCCCATGCATCCTTGGATGTCTTGCAGGTAGTGATATGTCCTTTTGTCAATTCGTCACAGGCAAGTAATAGCTGACCTAAAGCTCTTTTGTCCTTGACATTCTACGCATGCCAACTGTCTAAGTTGGTATCCCTATTGGGTTCGGGATCTGACCCATCTACTACCTCATGCAAGAGATTCGTGTATAGATAGGCACGCATGACATCTTTCCATAGATTGTAATTTTTTCCATTGAGGCATTCATCTTTAGGCATAAAAATAGGGGTGAAAGAGGGTAAGAAGTTAGCCATAGATGACGAGCTACCTTCACTTTTGATCATTACAAAGCTTGGAAGATAAAGTGTTTACAAAAACTACCAAAATCTCTTGCCAAAAATGCTGCAGCAAAATAATTGCAAAGCTTGAAATGAATGACTCAATACCAGACTGAAAAACTCCTTGGAGGGGGGGGGGAGGGGGGGCTTAGATTAGTCCTTCACTTTTGCAAAGAGAGACACCATGGAGTGGGGAGAGTCAATGCTCAAAGAGAACTTGTGGGTGGGCTTAGACTAGCCTCCAATCCCACACTCATACACACACACAATAATTTTTCTTTTTATATTTTGAGGTACAAGATGGAGGCACTTAGTGCCTTGAGGGTGTCAAAGTAAGGTTGAGACCCAAAAAAATGGAACCTTGGGAAATACAAAGATGTCCATGTACTTACTCCCAAAAAGATAAGGGCTACATCTATAAAAAAATTCGAAGATAGTGCCAAACTGAAGTTCATAGATCTTGATGTTATCGCAAATGTAGCCAAAGAGGATTGTAGGTTGATACCCTTAATTCAATGTAACTGGATGACTCCATACGGTTAGTTGGTGGGTCCAAAAGCAAATTCAGAGAATGAGGCCACGTGGAGAAGATATTAGTGACTAGATTTCTAAAGACTAATAAAAACAATGATGTCATGATAGGAATCCTCGCTCAATGCCTTACTGTATGCCACATGGAGCACTCATTGAACTGATGGATTCAGCTAATATCACAGATTCCGATCCTAAGGAAGTGCAATTGTGCAAACACTCATAACTATAATCAAAACAATTCAAAGCTTCACGGTGCCATTTGACACCTCCACTGTGCAGAGAAAGAAATGATGCAAATGAGTGGTCCGTCAGTGTGTGGCGGGCTCTGAGTGGTTGCAATGGTAGTGTGTACAGAGGGCGCTAGGATAGTCCAGAAGCGGGGCGTACTTGCGCTGGCGCGACTGAGTCAAGGGCCAAACTTGGCCATGTGCAAATTCCAATGCTAGTGCAGATATTAATTGGAGTTCATTCTCCCCCCCTTGGAAAAATATTTTCCTCCTTGAAAATAAAGCTATATATCTACTATACGCAACCCCTGAGCCTCATGTTCTAAAACTGGAAGAACATGGTCATGTTCTAAAACTGGAAGAACATGTCTCATCTCTGTGGTGGCATCCAAATAATTCAAAACATTGTCTCACTTTGCACTTTGATACGCTGGTCAAAGTACAAAGTAGTGACTGAATAATAAGGGTGGATCTAAAAATCATTCTTGGCCAGTTTAGAGTTTTTACTAGGTGCGATATGACCACAAACATGTGAACTGGGTGGATTCAAATTACTAGTCCATTTTTGGGCAGGACTGGTGCATGGACTTAGTAATGAAGATGGGATTCTTATCCCTCGTAAGATTTTGAGAACTCTTGATTCACTTGAATTTGATTTGGAGAACGTGAAGTTTGGTTGTCCCAAACGTCTAACTTGGATGTTTGTACAATGGTTTACTCCTATCTAATAGTTAATTGATTTTTTCACCCGACTGGAGGGCTACTTTGTCCTAATGAGTTTAAAATCCTATGTAAAATGTAAGAGAAAGTTTACCATTTACTTTAAATCAACCGTACCCTAACTTGACCAATTCAAATTCAAAATGAAAATTGTCCAACTTAAGACAGTTTTCTCAAAGACTTGAGCTAGAGGTTCTTGGGAATTGTCAATCTCATGAGCAATTCCTAGCTTTCCTATTCTAGAGTATACTGGACTCTAGGAAATTATTTATGCTATAACTTGAAGCAAACTCAAATGAATAAGTTAATCTTGAACTTGTTATCTTTCAATGTTTGAAAAGGTTCTTGTACAGAACATCTATCTAGGATGTTTAATTTAGTTACCTGGTTTTATCTGGCTAACCCTTGACTTATATGAAAAAGAATCAGATATCATATCTGATTCAAATCCAAAAGATTCGGAAAGCGAAAAGAAAGAACTAAAACTCTGTTCAACCAATTCAAACTTTGACGACATGTAAACTTGCTATGAGTCAAAGTCTAGATGAATCAAGACTTTAACTTCTCAAAGATTTGTTTCAATAGGGTATTGAAGCATTTTCTTTATCTTTAAGAGAAATAAGCTAGATTCTCAAAAAGATTCAAAACAAATCGATCATCATCCAACCCCAAGATACTAGTGTGGTATCCAACATCAGTGTGTCGACCCACTGAGGTTCTGTTGATGATTTTTGTATTCAAATAATGCTTCACTTGAGACTAAGTTCACGTCATATTCAATCTTTCTGACTCCTTATTGGAAATGCAATTCTTGTGCATTTCTTTGAGTCAAAAGAGTGAATTTACCAAGTTACACTAGGAAGTTGGTGCTTAACTTAGTCAGTCAAATCCTTGGTTGAAAAGATCAACTCAAAATCAAAGTCCAACTTTTCCAAAATTTTATGAAATATTTCCGAATTAACAACACTTTATCTTGAAGTGTTTTAAGAAGATCTTGGAAGTTACTTACTTCATATCTTCTGTTTCGTTTATCTTGAAGTTATCTTGAAGTATCTTGAGATACTACTTTTATCCTTCTTGAATTCAAACTTCTACTTTGAAGTCTTTAAATTCCTTGAGAATCAAATCTTACTTCAAGATTCAAACTAGGACTAAAAGATAATTGTCATCCCACGGTCCGATGTCCCATACCATCTTTCCAATATCAATCTGAGTATAAAATCTGGTGTCCCATACCACCCAATTTTATATTCACATTAATGTGTGGGTGATACTTATCCTAAAGTCTAAACATCTCTTGATAGAGAACCTTCTTGCTTCAATTCTTTTTGAGAATTTTGAAGTTTTGGGCATTATCTCTAACTAGATATTCTAGGTTTTGATCCCTTCACATGATCATTTCATGATCTTGTGCTTTACTTTGGGAACTTGAAAACCTATTGATGGAATATCCATCCTTCTTTTCTAGGGTTTTCAAATGAATGTAATAAAGTTATAGGTTGGAGATGGTTGAACCACACCCTTGATAGGTAGGAGATGGTTGAACTACACCCTAAGAGGGAGGATAAGGAAGTAATCCTCAACCATGGCTTTCAGGGCAAATGGTTAGCCCATCATATTCCTAACCAAGAGGTTGTGAGTTCAATTCCTTACATTGGTATCAGAGCTTCTATGGTGACCTTGGAGTGAGCTTCATCATCCTTCTCTCCATTGGCTTCCTTCATTGATTATCATTTTAACTTAGCTTCATCCTGTTTTCACAAATTGAGCCGCTCGTGAGTGGCGTCTGTTGCTCATGAGTATGCATCAATTGCTCCCAAATTCATTTGGTGGGTCTACCTCAAGGAGGAGGCTACAAAAAGGATAAGCATGACTCTAAGTGGAAGTACGTGGGACTCGAGCCCACGACATGATTGTCTACAGCTCTTCATCCTATCCAAGTTACCAAGGTGCTCTCATATTATTTTCTTCTGCAGATTTAATCAAGACACCTTGATTGCCACGGAAAGCTTGTTCATCACAAGCAAAAGGGGGAAGTAGTCACAGCGGGGGTTCGAACCCATGACATCCCCGTAAGAAGGACATCGTCTTATCCAGGACAGCAGTCACGTCGAATGAAGAGGCAAGTACAGCAACTCTTTTTTTGCTTCATTAGGCAGAGCAGACAAAGATCAAAAGAAGGATACTCATACGTGGTTCTTGAACCTCTAAAGTCCCGAAAAGAGGGGTCTACAGTATCCAATCTAGTAGAACCATTCACATGTGCTTTTGCCTGCTATATTAATATAAAAGGTAAGTTTGTCGACGTTGCAACCTTCTAAAGCAGATGAAATAAAAAGCAATGAGGCCGAATTGGAACCTCTGACGTGTAGGAGAGCATGCATCTCCCCTATCCACAAGTGCATGTGCAATCTCCTCTACTCCTTTCATATCTTCCACTAGAGTCTACTAGTGGTTGGAGTGTTCTTGACCACTGCTTTAGCACCTTCCACTAGAGTCCACTAGTGGTTGGTGTGCTCACCTCTTGAGTTAAGTCTCACTGGACTCAAGTTAACATGAGCTAACTTGACTATAGGGAGACTTAACTCGAGTTGCGAGTACACCAACCACTAGTGGACTCTAGTGAAAGGTATTAAAGCAGTGGTAGAGATCACTCCAGCCATTAGTAGATTCTAGTGGAAGATATGAAAGGAGTGGAGGAGATTGCACATGCACTTGTAGAATCTAGTTACTTCTGGGGTCCTCATTGATTCAAGTAGCTATATATACAGGCATAAGGCTAGGAGGAGAGTCATCTCTCTAGCACATGGTGGTCGTAATTGTTATTTTCTTGCATTGTTATTTTCTAAAAGAGTAAGACTTTGACTTTGAACTGAACCTCCTAACTAAGGATAGACTGACTAGGTCAAGCTACAAGTTCCTAGTGTAACTTGGTAAATTCAATCCTTTGACTCAAAGCAATGCACAAGAATTTGCATTCCTATTAAGGAGTCATAAAGATTAAATATAAGCATGAACTTAGTCTCAAGTGAAGCATTGTTTGAGTAAAAACTCATCAATAGAACTTCAATGGGTCGACACACTGATGTTGGATACCACACTAGTATCTTGTGTTTGGATGATGTTTAGATCTACTCTATGAATCTTTTTGATAATCGAGTTCCTTTCTCTTAAAGATAGAACAAAAATGCTTCAATACCTTGTTGAAATTGATCGTTTAGAAGTTAAACTCTTGGGTCATCAAGTATTTGACTCATAGCAAGTTTATATCTTAGAAGTTTGAATTAGCTATACAGATTTTTAGTTATTTTCTTCCACTTTCCAAATCCTTCGGAATTGACTCAAATAATATATCTGATCCCTTTTGCAAAAGTCTAGGGTTAGCCGCATGGAACTAGATACCTAAATTAAACATCCTAGATAGATGTTCTATATAAGAACTTATGCTAAGTCCAAGATTGACTTATTCATTTGAGTTTGCTTCAAGTTATAGCATAGATGATTTCCTAGAGTCCTGTACACTCTAGAAGAGGGAAGTTAGGAATTGCTCATAAGATTGACAATTCCCAAGAACTTTCAGCTAAAGTCTTTGAGAAAAGTTTCCTAAGTTGGACGATTTTCATTTTGAATTTGACTTGTTCAAGATATAGTAAGGTTGAACCAAAGTAAATGGAAAACTTTCTTCTACTGGTTACATAGGATTTTCAAGCCCATCTGACAAATTAGTCCTCTAGTCGGGTGAAAAAATCAAGTAATTGTTAGTTGGGAGTTGACCATTGTACAAACATCCAAGCCACATGTATGGGACAACCAACATTCAAGTTTTCCAAATCAAATTCAAATGAATCAAGAGCTCCCAAATTCTTGATAGGGATAAGAATTCCATCCTAGTTACTAAAGTCCATGCACAAGTCATGCCCAGAAATAGACTAGTAATTGGAATATATCCATTTCATATGTTTGTGTCTAGATTGCACAACGAGACACAATGAAGTGGTTATGGATGTTTTTAGATCCACCCTTATTATTCATTCACTACTTTGTACTTTGACCAATTTATCAAAGTGCAAAGTCGAATGGTGTTTTGAATCATTTGGGCAGGGATCCCACCATAGAGATGAGACATGTTCTAGTTTTAGAACATGACCATGTTCTTCCGGCTTCAAAACATGAGGCTCAGGGGTTGCCTATGGTTATTATATATAGCTTTATTTTTTAGGATGAAAATCTTTTCCAAGGGGGCAAGAATGTAATAAAGTAAGTCTATGATCTAAGGGTTTGGCCCGTTCAGACAGATCTAAAATCGGACACCGTTTAGTCACTCATGTGTATGACCAAAGATCTCGAGACTAGACTTAAGCATAAACTCATGTGCTCTCTTAAATAAGTATCCACTTAGCCTAGTGGTTAAGTCTCATGGTTGTGAAGGAGGAGGTCTTGGGTTCAACTCCAATGGAGATCATGGGGAGAGTGTTTCACCCAAGATGCTCTAGATCCTTCTAACTCAACTTAAGATGAGTTAACTTGAGACCAGTGGACTTAACTCGAGAGGCAAGTACACCAACCACCAGTGGACTCTAATGGAAGTTACTAAAGTAGTGGTCGAGATCACTCCAACCACTAGTAGACTCTAGTGGAAGATATGAAAGGAGTGGATGAGATTGCACATGCATTTGTGGACTCTAGTTACATTTTTTGTCCTCATTGATTCGAGCAACCATATATACAAGTATAAGGTTGGGAGGAGAGTCATCTCTCTAGCACGTGGTGGTCGTAATTGTTATTTTCTTGCACCTCCCAACCTTATACCTGTATATATGGCTACTCGAATCAACGAGGACCACAAATGTAACTAGAGTCCACAAGTGCATATGCAATCTCATCCACTCCTTTCATATCTTCCACTAGAGTCTACTAGTGGCTGGAGTGATCTTGACCACTACTTTGGTACCTTCCACTAGAGTCCACTAGTGGTTGGTGTACTCGCCTCTCGAGTTAAGTCCACTAGTCTCAAGTTAACTCATGTTAACTTTAGTTAGAAGGCTCTAGAGCATCTTGGGCAAAACACTCTCCCCATGCTCTCTATGGGGGTTGAACCCAAGACCTCCTCCTTCACAACCATGAGACGTAACAACTAGGCTAAGTGGATACTTATTTAAGAGATCATATGAACTTATGCTTAAGTCTAGTCTCGAGATCTTTGGTCATACACATGAGTTACCAAACAGTGTCTGATTTCAGATCTATCTGAACCGCCCAGACCCTTAGATCGTAGACTTACTTTATTATAGGAGCAGAGTGATCTCTCTAGCACGTGGTGGTCATAATTGTTATTTTCTTGCATTGGTATCAGAGCCAGGTTTTGATCCTAGGACCTGTGGGTTATGGGCCCACCATGCTTCTGCTACGCCATTTTATGTGAAGGGATCAAAAACTAGAATATCCAGTTAGAGATAATTCCTCAAACTTCAAAATTCTTTTTAAAAGTTGAAGTGAAAAGGTACTCTATGTTTAGAATTTAGGATAAGTATCATCCACATGTTAATGTGAATATAAAATAGGGTGGTATGGGACACCAGATTTTATACTCAGATTGATGTAGGAAAGATGGTATGGGACATCGGACCGTGGAAGGATAATTATCTTTTAGTCTTATAATGAGTCATGAAGTTATATCTGGTCCTCAAGGGAATTAAAGACTTCAAAGGAGAAGTTTGAATTCAAGGAGGATAAAAGTATGATCTCAAGATACTTCAAGATCAAGTTCATAAGAAGATATGAAGTACATAGCTTCCAAGATCTTCATGAGACACTTCAAGCTAAAAGGTGTTGATGATTCAGGAATATTTGATAAATTTTTGAAAGATTAAGATTTTGATTTTGAACTGAACCTTTTAAATAAGGATAGATTGACTAGGTTAAGCACCAAGTTCCAAGTGTAACTTGGTAAAATTCAATCTTTGGGCTTAAGAAATGCACAAGAATTGCATTCCCAATAAGGAGTCATAAAGATTGAATATAGGCATGAGCTTAGTCTCAAGTGAAGCATTGTTTGAGTAAAAACTCATCACTACAATGTCAATGGGTCGACACACTGATGTTGGATACCACACTAGTATCTTGTGGTTGGATTATGTTTAGATTTACTCTATGAACCTTTTTGAGAATCGAGTTCCTTTCTCTTAAAGACAAAAAAATAAATGCTTCAATACCTTGTTGAAACAGATTAGTAAGAAGTTAAAGTCTTGAGTTAAAGTCTTGGGTCATCAAGTATTTGACTCATAGTAAGTTTATATCTTAGAAGTTTGAATTAATTATATAGATTTTTAGTTATTTCCTTCGGCTTTCCAAATCTTTTGGAATTGTCAAATATGGTATCTGATTCCTTTGCAAAAGTCCAGGGTTAGATGAGTGGAACTAGATAACTAAATTAAACATCCTATATAGATGTTATGTACAGGAACTTATTCAATCTTCAAAAGATGATAAGTCCAATATTGACTTATTCATTTGGGTTGGCTTCTAGTTATAAGCATACCTCTTATGACTTTCTAGAGTTCAGTACACTCTAGAACACTCAAGTTAGGAATTGCTCATCAGATTGAGAATTCCCAAGAACTTTCAGGTTAATTCTTTGAGAAAAGTGTCCTAAGATTGGAGGATTTTCATTTTGAATTTGACTTGGTCAAGATATAGTAAGGTTGAAAGAAAGTAAATGGAAAAACTTTTTCTACAGTTTACACAAGATTTTCAAGCCCTTAGGACAAAGTAGTCCTCAAGTCAAGTGAAGAACTCAAGTAACTGATGGTTGGGAGTTAACCATTGTACAAACATCCAAGTCAGATGTTTGGATCAATCGAAATTCAAGTTTTCCAAATCAAATTCAAGAGAATCAAGAGTTCTCAAAGTCTTGATTGGGATATAAATCACATCCTAGTTACTAAAGTCCATGCACCAGTCACGCCCAAAAAATGGACTAGTAATTGGAATCCATCCATTTCATATGTTTGTGCCCAGATCGCACATCGAGGCACAATGAAGTGGCTAGGGATCTTTTTAGATCCACCCTTATTATTCATTCATTACTTTGTACTTTGACCAGTTTATCAAAGTGCAAAGTCAAATGGTGTTTTGAATCATTTAGGCAAGGATCCCACCACAGAGATGAGACATGTTCTTCTAGTTTTAGAACATGCCCATGTTTTTCCGGTTTAAGAACATGAGGCTCGAGGGTTGCCTACGGTTATTATATATAGCTTTATTTTTTAGGATGAAAATCTTTCCCAACAGGGGAACAATGTAATAAAGTAAGTCGATGATCTAAGGGTTCAGTCGGTTCAGACAGATCTGAAATCAGACACCGTTTGGTCACTCTTGTATGGCCAAAGATCTCGAGACTAGACTTAAGCATAAGTCCATGTGCTCTCTTAAACAAGTGATCCACTTAGCCTAGTGGTTAAGTCTCAAGGTTGTGAAGGACGAGGTCTTGGGTTGAACCCCCATGAGGAACATGGGGAGAGAGTTTTGCCCAAGGAGCTCTAGAGCCTTCTAACTCAAGTTAACATGAGTTAACTTGAGTCCAGTGAGACTTAACTCAAGAGGTGAGTACACCAACCACTAGTGGACTCTAGTGGAAGGTGCTAAAGTAGTGGTCGAGAACACTCCAGCCACTAGTAGACTCTAGTGGAAGATATGAAAGGAGTGGAGGAGATTGCACATGCACTTGTGGACTCTAGTTACATTTGTGGTCCTCATTGATTTGAGCAGCTATATATATAGGCATAAGGTTGGGAGGAGATTCATCTCTCTAACATGTGGTGGTCATAATTCTTAGGTTGTTGGATAAGGTTGGGAGGAGAGTCATCTCTCTAACATGTGGTGGTCGTAATTCTTAGGTTGTTGTGGACTCTAGTTACATTTGTAGTCCTCATTGATTCAAGCAGCTATATATATAGGCATAAGGTTGGGAGGAGAGTCATCTCTCTAACATGTGGTGGTCGTAATTCTTATGTAAGAAATTGAGAATTACGACCACCACGTGCTAGAGAGATGACTCTCTTCCCAACCTTATGCCTGTATATATAGCTGCTCGAATCAACGAGGACCACAAATGTAACTAGAGTCCACAAGTGCATGTGGGATCTCCTCCACTCCTTTCATATCTTCCACTAGAGTCTACTAGTGGTTGAAGTGTTCTCAACCACTTCTTTAGTACCTTCCACTAGATTCCACTAGTGGTTGGTGAACTCGCCACTTGAGTTAAGTCTCTCAAGGCTCAAGTTAACTCAAGTTAACTTGAGCTAGAAGTCTAGAGCTTCTTGGGAAAAACTCTCTCCCCATGCTTCCCATGGGGATTGAACCCAAGACCTCCTCCTTCACAACCATGAGACTTAACCACGGTTAAGTGGATTACTTGAATAGAAAACATGACCTTATGCTTGAGTCTATTCTTGAGATCGTTGGTCCTACAATTGAGTGACCAAACGGTGTCCGATTTGAGATCTGTCTGAAGCAGTCGGATCCCTAGACCATAGAATTACTTTGTTACATTCTTCATCCCTTGGAAAAGATTTTTGTCCTCGAAAATAAAGCTATATATAATAACCATAGGCAACCCCCCGAGCCTCATGTTCTTAAACCGGAAGAACATGGTCATGTTCTAAAACTAGAAGAACATGTCTCATCTTTGTGGTGGGATCCCAGCCCACATTTTTGGCTTTACACTTTGATAAACTGGTCAAAGTAAAACGTAGTGAATGAATAATAAGGGTGGATCTAAAAACATTCCCAGCCACTTCATTGTTTCTCAATGTGCGATCTAGGCAGAAACATATGAAATACATGGATTCCAATTACTAGTCCATTTCTAGGCATGACTGGTGCATGGACTTAGTAACTAAGGTGGGATTTTTATCTCGATCAAGACTTTGAGAACTCTTTATTCACTTGAATTTGATTTGGAAAAACTTGAATTTTGGTTGATCCAAACATCTGACTTGGATGTTTTTATAATGGTTAACTCCCAACCAACAATTACTTGATTTCTTCACCCGACTTGAGGACTACTCGGTCTTAATAGGCTTGAAAATGCTATGTAAACTATAGGAGAAGCTTTTCCATTTACTTTAGATCAAACTTACTATATCTTGACCAAGTCAAGTTCAAAATGAAAATCGTCCAACGATACTCTATCTGAGTCAATTCCAAAAGATTTGGAAAGCGGAAGGAAATAATTAAAACTTTGTATAACTAATTCAAACTTCTAAGATATAAACTTGCTATGAGTCAAGTACTTGATGACCCAAGACTTTAACTCAAGACTTTAACTTTTTAATGATCTATTTCAGCAAGGTATTGGAGCATTTATTATTCTTTTTTTTAAGAGAAAGGAACTCGATTCTCAAAAAGATTCATAGAGTAAATCTAAACATCATCCAACCACAAGATACTAGTGTGGTATCCAACATCAGTATGTTGACCCATTGACATTCTACTGATGAGTTTTTACTCAAATATTGCTTCACTTGAGACTAAGTTCATGCCTATATTCAATCTTTATGACTCTTTATTGGGAATGCAATTCTTATGAATTTCTTTAAGCCCAAAGATTGAATTTTACCAAGTTCCACTTGGAACTTGATGCTTCACTTAGTCAATATATCCTTATGTAAAAGGTTTAGTTCATAGTCAAAATCTTACTCTTTCAGAAATTTATCAAATATTTTTGAATCATCAACACTTTAGCTTGAAGTATTTCAAGAAGATCTTGGAAGTTAGTTACTTAGTATCTTCTTACGAACTTGATCTTGAATTATCTTGAGATCATACTTTTATGTTCCTTGAAATAAAACTTATCCTTGGAAGTTTTAATTCCCGTGAAGATCAAATCTAACTTCAAGATTTATTCTTGGACTAAACGATAATTATCATCCCATGGTCCGATGTCCCATACCTTCTTTCGTACATCAATTTGAATATAAAATCTGGTGTCCCATACCACCCTTTTTTATATTCATGTTGATGTGTGAGTGATACTTATCCTAAAGTCTAAACATAGAGTACCTTTTCACTTCAACTTTTAAAAAGAATTTTGAAGTTTCACGCATTACCTCTAACTTCATATTCTAGGTTTTGATTCCTCTACATGATCATTTCATGATCTCGTATTTTTCATAGGAAACTTGAAAACCTTTCATAGAATATCCATTCATATTTACTAAGGTTTTCAAAAGAAAAACCAATTATCGTTCCAAGTTCTTGAATTTATCAATTTCAAGTCCAATTGGTTATACTTGACCAATTTGTAGCAACAAGAGCTTTTCACTTCTTGGTTTTAGATTCCTTTCTAACAAAACCTTTTAAGTAGCTACCTCGAGGACTTTATAGGAATCTCTTTAATGCTTAAGTCTAAGCATCCACTCATGCTTTTGGATTTCACCTTTAAGAAATCCCTTTAAGAATAGGTAAACTTTACATTTTACCTTCCATGGACTTAATTACCATCGACACGGTTGCAGACTACAGAATTTTATCAAGAAATATTTGGACAAAGGTTTTATTAGGCCAAGCCAGTCCCCTTCGTCTGCGCCCATCCTTCTTGTTAAAAAGAAAGATGGTTCTATGAGGATGTGTGTGGACTACAGGGCGTTGAACAATCTGACAAAAAAGAACAAGTATCTTATGCCGCTGGTTGAAGATCTCTTCGATAGCTTAAAGGGACCTAAAATCTTTTCAAAGATTGACCTACGCCAAGGATATCATCAGGTTAGAATTAAAGATGATGATATTCCTAAAATTTCCATGTCTGATTTGCTTATGCCAAATCTCTATGTTGACAATAACACATGCACCTTTTGCAAACATGGCTACATTAATTTCAAGAATTTTCGCATTTAAGGTGAACATCCTACCCACTTTGTTTCCTTTGGTGATCAATGTTCCATTCTATTTGTACTCTTCTACTTATAAACCATCAACATTGAACATGACTTGTAATCTGTGGTCAAAACATTTGTCCAAAAAAATTAGATTCTTTGTTATATTCAAAACATGCAATACATCAACAAGATGTTTTACCTTCCTATCCTCCATGGATATTGCTAGATTTCTTGTATCCTTGATAGGATGTGATGTATCATCACCTGTTTTAACAAATCAAAGAAGTGACAATTTTTGTAAACTAATAAACCATTCTGCATGACTAGTCATGTGATTTGAAGCATCTGAATCAACATACCAAACATTACCATTTGATTTTGAAAAATCAGTAGACATTGTATTCATCATGTGATGCATCGACCATGAATAGCTTCTTCAAATCATCTGCACTTGTTGATGCATAATTTTTTTGTTGCATTTTTTTACTTTGATTCTTCAACCTAAAATCACATTCAAAGTGACTAGGTTTACCAAAATTCTAGCATCCCTTAATGTCATTACCTAAATCATCTGTTTGGAAATTTCTATGGCCTCTTTGGCTTCCATTGCCTTGAAATTGTCCTCTACCTCATGCACGATTTGTTTGGCCTTGGTCTTGGTTATTGTTTCCTCTTCCACTTCCAAAGCCTCTACCTATGCCTCTTCCTCTGCTAGAGTAGAATACTTGCTTAGAACTAGATTTTCCTTGGGAGTTTGAGTTATCACCAAGATTCTTTTCTTCAATTGCCAGCATGGACACTAGATGAGTAATATTCTAAATATTTTCCCTAGCTTAAGTAGAAGTTATGGGCTGCTTATATGTGGTTCTAAACCACAAAGGCACACTTCCACCTTATCATCATCATCATCATCATCATCTACATTGATGCCAATAGATGCAAGCGACTCACATATGGTTTTGATTTTCAAGGTGTAAACACTTACCAACATGCTCTTTTTCTCGAATGTATGCAACTCATTCTTGAGTTGCAGTTTCTATGTCTTTTTATTGGTCTCATACAATGTGACTAAACTCTTCTAAGCCTCTTTCAGAGTTTGGGCATCCTATATATGCCCAATTATGATATCGTGTATGGTAATAGAAAACCAATACATTACCTTCCATGGGGATCTTGATGCCTCATCATCTTTCTCAAGCTCTAGGATAGTTTTCATGATGAAGTTGTACATATGTCACCTTCTTAATGATATTGAAGCTCTTATGGAGATATATTTCATGTATCCTTCATCATCCCTCACTAGTTTCTATGCACTTTCGTCTCCTTGTGTGACATTAGCATCCCGAATTGCTTTATGAAGAAAAATTTGAACTCACAACCTTCTAGCTAAGAGTGTGATGGGCTAACCACTTGCCTCAAAAGCCATTGCTAAGGACTACTTCCTAATCCTCCCTTTTATGGTGTAGTTCAACCATTTCCTACCTACCAAGGGCATGGTTAAACCATCTCCTACATATCACCTTATTACACTAAAAATGGGTTTCCATATTGCTCCATGATGTTGGACTTAAAACCTCTTGAATAGGTAAGTCACTTTTCATTGATTCATCACATGTTTGGAGCTTTGAGAAGGGAGGTTTGTGTTGTGTCGGCCTCCATCCATTTGGGTTTTAATATTATTTCCCAAAGCTCACGTTGCCATGAATCCTCCATGTACGATACCTTAATATACTCTCATGGAAGTGGATCATTAGTTTGGATGGGTTCTCGTTCTACTATAGTCTCTTGAGTTTCAGGGATGGGCTCTTAACCTTGGTGTGCATGCACAACTCTCTGATGGTCTTGTACTACTTTTGGATTTTTTCTTATGGCATGCATGTGGTAAGAACAACATTAGGAACTTTTTCTAGCAATTTTCCAATGACCTGATCATTTTTTGCCACATTGCTAGTCATTTATTTTCCAAGTCTCCTCATGGGTAGTGCTTGTCATGATGCTCTATTGTACGTCCATCTCTAATTCTATCATGGTATGCTCTCAATAACCCTTTCAACTCTACTCCTAAAGGATCTAAGACTTTTTTAGGTTGAGGCCATGGAGTTTCGTATGATGTGATAGTGTCTTTTTCGTCCATTTATTTTTCTATCTACCTTATTGAGTCTTCCAAGTTCCCTTCATACATGGAGAATCCTTGGGAAGCTCCTCTTCAATCTCACAACTAGATGGATCGAGCACTTTCTTGCATTTACCCCCTCTATTGAGCCTTAACTTGTGCCCTAGTGATTGCCTATATTAGTGTTTTCTTTCGGATTGTAATCTTCAATGCTAGATCTAGAAGAGAGAGTTGTCACCATATTGACCGATGTTGGGTTGCCCCTGTCCAAGTTTTGAGGATTGCCTTTATATAGATGAGTCTCGCCACAATCACTGTAGAAGGACTTTTTGGGTGGTGTGGGTTATAGAGTTGGGGAACTTGCACAAGTGACCAATCGTAATTGGAGCTAGCAGCATCGTAAACTACCTTGTTTGCTCTTGGGTTTGTCCATACTCAGTATATCTACAATGCTTTCTAGGGTGGGAAAACGAAGAATCCACCCCTAGAGATGTTCTATCTTTTCGAAAGCCCTTTTACCTTCATATACGACTGTGGTTTATATGCATATTGATGGTCCTTTTTTTTCCCTTTGTCTTGGTGGAAATGCTCTCGAGGCCCTCTTCTCACCCAAAGGTCAGCTTCAAATGTCTTGTGGTGCCCTCACTAGGAGCTTGGCTCTTGAGCGGGGCCTTGAGGTAGTCCCCAGATCTTAAAGTCCCACTAGAACCTTTCCAAGACCTTTGATTACTCGTCTCTTGACAAAAGCCAATAACAGAATCCATAAAATTGTACGCTAATACTCAAATATGAAAGTCCCCAATACTATAATTCACCACACAAAGTTTTTGCCTTCAAATACTCCAATATACCCGGGCGCAAAAAATACACAAGTTCTTTCTCCTATCAACATATTGAGAATTACACATTTAGTGAATTTTTTGAAAGGAGTATCAAACCTTATCGTCCCATTAGGCAGCACGAATGTATTCCTCATTTTGCACCTAATGTCGGTTTCACACGAGGCGGCCGCACTGGATTTCCACATCGATAAGCCAATCACTATTCTCCATGTCACATCCACAATTCACGTAACGGTGGAGCTCTTCAACCATTATGCTGCTAGCGCATGGAACACTTGCTTGAAAAATGTACCCGCCCCTCTCCACCCTTGTTAAGTTCCATTGTTCATGGGGATTAATCTTATTTAAAAAAATTTTATTTAAAAAAAATAATAAAAAATAGGCACTATGCTTTAGTATCCAGAACCACTTCAGATTCCCTTTTTTAAGAAAATTCGATTGAATGCTACTCTCTCGGGTAGCTTGAATTAATAAAAACAACAAATCTACAAGTGAAGGTGGGCATAGTGCCCATCGAACTCTTATATCCCACATAGTAAGGGTTAGATATATCAAGTTGACCGAATGTGATACAAACTCCCCTAAGACCCATTACATGTCCACTACCATTGGCAGCAGTTGAACCACTAGGCCCCCTCAAGAGGCCAATGTTGCAACTAGTTAGACCAATGCATGCAGGCTCCTTTAGGCTTCACACAAGGCGAAAGTACAAAAAGTTAATTTTCTTCAGAAAAAAAAAAAAGAAGTTCGGCCTACTAATCTTCCTTGCTTGAATTAATTAAAAGAAGATTTATACAAAAGAAAGGGGCATAGTGCCTACGGAATATTCCTTATCCCTTTAGGTAGGGAAGAGGTTTAAAGGTAAGCAACATTGGGTAATGGCAAAAAACCAGAAGGTCCATGCACTAAGTAAGGATCGGAGGCCCACTTTATCAATGTTTTTTTTGTGAGATGTAGCTTCTATCCAATCTCTCTTTTCAAAGATTCAACCGAGTTTGAAAGAAAGACCAAGAGAAGCCACTTTCACGTTTGATCTCCACCAAATCATGGTTAACTTTCACCTGATCCCATATGATCTTCTCATGACCATCAATCACAGAACTTTTTTTTCCCTCTTGTCGGTGTGAACTTCTACCAAGTACCCACATAGGATTAGATCTCACGAGAGGGGCCCTATTGTTGACCAAGTGGCAATTCTGTCTGCCTCAATATTTGGTGCATATACTGAGGCAATGATGAATTGCAATGGAGCTCAAAATGATGATGCCACACATTGATGGTTTGTGTCCTCATGCATTTCTTCTATGTATTGCACCCAATTATGCTTTATGCCAATGGCTTCACCCCCTTGACCCTCCCAGGGCAAGGTGAATGACAACACATGATTGGATGACATGCGCTTTAGTCTCTTAACTAGGTCTTCCATTCCTATTTTTATCTCTTGGATACATATGAAGTCTAGGCTCACGATTTTGTCTTTAATCCATTGGGGAAAGAGTGCCACTCTACAAGGGTCAATTAACCCGTGAACATTGAGGGAGACAACAATCATAACAAAAGGTTTTTAGCTTTTGTGTTCGGGGGTCTTGTCTCTCTTTTTCTTATTTCTCTCCTCCTTTCTACCTCTCAAGGTGGCTGGGTGGTGTCATAATAGCTTACCCTTCAGGGGACTTTTCTAGGAGACATATGATGGATTTTTGCCGTTTTGAAGAGCCTTCTTGTTATTCATGTTTTGGATCTCAACTGTGATTATGGATCTGATGAGCAAACGTTCACTATCTGGATTATCTTCTTTGCTCGTGTAGGTTTCATCCTCCTTGCTTGTGCTTTGTCCATCTATGGAGAATGAGTTCTCCTATGCGCAATGGAAATGTGTAGTGAACCCTTGTATGTCCAGCACTTGGACAAACAGTTGCACCTTAGATAGCTTGTTGCTCTCAATACAAATCTCAAATGGACTTGTGCCTTTAGTCAATCAAGCTAGATAGAGAGAGCTTTCTAAAAAGCTATAAATAACTTAATTTGGACAAGTTTTGATTAGGAAACACAACTGATAAAGATGAACTACATGTCCACACAAGTATGCTGAAGAACTAAACTTCACTCTCAGACTGATAACTCTTTAAATATATATCCTTTGAGAAAGATATTTGGTATGGAAAAAGTAGACACATATAGCTTTCCAGCAAGCTAAAAAATAAGCAATTCGGATGAGTTTTGGTTAGGAAAATCAACTGACCAATATTGACCATCTGCACATATAAGTACTTCACTCTCTGACAGATTATCTCACAGAATATAAATCTTCTGAATGGGATATTTGGTAAAGAGAAAGTACATGCCAAGAGCTTCCAAAAATACAAAATTCAAGCAATTTGGATATGTTTTGGTTGGGAAATTTAACCGACCAAAGTAGACTACCTATCTACATAGGTATACTGAAAAACTAGACTTCACTCTTTCACTGATATCTCACAAATTATATAAGCTTTCAAGGATATATTTGGTATACAGAAAGTACACAAGATAAACTTTCCAATGAATGTTTAAACGTAAAAAATGGTTAGATATACACTGAGATATGAGCTCCACAACAGAACTATGTACAAACTAATGTGCGACTGGAAGGAGTCTAACGGAAGACAAAATGACAAAAATTACAATCTAACTAACCACCCACCAATCAATGTAGGTGTAATTTTTGGTGGATGATTGATTAGATTTGAATTTGATTGAGTTTGGTGGAGCTTCTAACTTGATTCCATGACTTTGGGTCCTCCTTTTTTATTAATCCACTTGTAAAACTCACGGTTGAGTCCTTTTTGCATGATTGAGACTTGATTTTCAACAGTTCCCCTCAAGTCCCAATTCGTAGGTGCTTCATTCCAATGCATGCCTTGAAGTGTTGTAGCTTTACTCCATACAAAGCTTTGGTAAACATATCTGCATATTGGTCCTTTGTATTGACATGCTCCATCTTGACATCCTTTGACATGATCTTCTCTCTAATAAAGTGGTAATGTTCTTTTATATGCTTCAACCTTGCATGGAACACCGGATTTTGAGCCAAGCATATGTTACTTACGTTGTCACAAAAAATAGGTACTTGCTTAACCTGCAAATCAAGATCAACAAAAAACTTCTTGAGCCACATAAGCTCACATGAGACTTGTGCTAAGCGTCTATACTCAGCTTCAGTTGTTTCTTTGACATCCATGAGATGGTCTTCTTCCCTAGCATGATAACATATCCACTAGTGCTCCTCCTATCATCTTTGGAACCTACCCAATCAACATCACAATAAGCTTGTAAATTTGATCCATCATCAAATGGATAATATAGGCCTTCATTCACTGATCCTTTGAGGTACCTAAGTACCCTTTTGGCTGTAACAAGATGAGGTACTCTTGGTGCCTGCAAAAATTGAGATAACACTCCAACTACATGTGCAATATCTGGTCTTGTCATAGTAGCATACAAGAGAGAGCCAATTATTGACCTATACATGGCGACATCCTTCACTTCTTCACCTTCGTGAGCAGTTAATTTGACATTTACTTCTAATGGATTTGAAATGGTCTTGCAATCACACAAGCCAAACTTCCTCAAAATATCTAGAATGTATTTCCTTTGCATCAAGTATATACTTTCCTCTTTATATAGTACTTCAATCCCAAGAAAGTACCTTAAAGTACCTAAATAAACTCACATCCAAGCTTCCTCTTTATGTCCTTGATGTTGGCTCCATCATCCCATGTAATGATCAAATCGTCAACATATATACATATGAAAACAATTTTGCTTCCTTCCTTCTTCACAAAGAGTGATGGGTCTGCATGACTCTGATTGTATCCACATTTTACCAGGTAGTCCACAAGTCTTTGGTTCCAAGCCCTTGCGGCTTGCTTGAGTCCATAAAGAGCCTTCTTAAGCTTGCATACATGATGTGGAAACCTCTCATCTTCAAAGCCTTGGGGCTTCTCCATGAAGACTATCTCTTCAAGCTCTCCATTTAGGAAATCATTCTTCATATCCAATTGGTACATCTTCTAACCTTTTGAGGCTGAAATTGCAATCAAACTTCTTATGGTGGACATCTTAGCTACCAGATTAAATGTTTCCTCAAAGTCTATGCCATAGGTTTGAGCAAAACCTTTGGCCACTAGCCTTGCTTTATACCTAGAGATGCTCCCAGTTGCATGCCTCTTCACCTTGTACACCTATTTGTTGCCAATGACTTTCATGTCCTTTGTCCTTGGCACCAATGAACAAGTATCATTTTTTTCAAGTGCCGTGACTTCCTATTCCATGGCTTTAATCCATTCCCTATGCTTATTTGCTTCTTCAAAAAATTTAGGTTCTTCACAAGCTATACCTTGACTCATGTAGGCATAGTGTCATGCAATGAATGAATCATAAGTTAACCTTTGAACAGGATATTTAACCCTACTTGATGACCTTACCTCACCATTAGATGGTAGGAATCTCCTCCTCCTTGGTTTAGATGCTTTAAATCCTAAAGTTTCTAAGTTTTCCATATCTTCATCACTTTTAGATTCCATGTCTACCCATAGATGGTATTCATCATTTGGCTTTTCCTTTCCTTTGATACTTCCTTCACTTGAATGAGCTTCATTCCTTGTCCTTCCATGCCAAGATGATGTATTACTCTCCTCTGATGGTGTGCTTGAAGTTGTTGGATGACTCATCTCCATGATTTGTTGTTGCTCTTTGAACTTCTTCTCGGCTTCATATGCATCATCAACCTATAACACATCTTTGCTACCATACCAAGGCAAAAATCATCTAATATTACATCCCTAGACACCTTAAGATCTTTGGTGCAAGGATTTTAGCATCTAAAACCCTTTTGCTTTGAAGAATATCCAAGAAATATACACCTATCTGCCTTCGGGTCTAACTTGTGTCTCAATTCTTGAGGTATGTGAACATAACACACACAACCAAATACTTTGAGATGTGAAAGGTTGGGTTTCTTACCACACCAAACTTCATAAGGTTAACTCCATGTAATCCTGAGGTTGGACACATATTCATAATGTATATGGCTGTATTTGATTAGGAAAAATATGAGCATTGCATGGGCCTTGTAAGGATTCCTAATTTTTAGGAATTAAAATGCTTAACCTAGTGGATTAGGGAGGCACACAAAACCACTAGTGGTATTTTCAAATAAAATAGTATTTGGAACCTTTTGTATTTTGAACTATAAAATGAGATTTTTCTGAGCCTTTGGATGCTTTAAATGGATGGCTAAGATTAGTGCACATGCTTCTCCGGAGGGAGAGTGTCATGAAGTTCATGGGAGTTTTGGATTCTTGTGTGCAGGCTTTTTGGTCACCCTTTGCAGAAATTTAAGCCATTAGATGGATGCTAGATCCAATGTTTATCCGTGATTGGGGCTGATCTTGTCTCATGCACTATCTTTAGCCGTCCGATTAGGAGTTCATCTAAGGAAGGAGGATAAAAGGCGCCATTTGAATGTGCTCATTCAAATTGGGCCCTGAGATTCATGATCAATCCAATGGTAGAGAATGCAAGCACCCTTTACTTTTTAGAAATCAATAGATGCCATCCAATTTGATCTCACATCCAATGGTCCTTGTCAAAAGGTGTATTTTTGTAGCTAGATTGAATCCCAACCATTGAGGATCTTCCTCATCCAAGGGCCTAAATGCAAGGATGCCTTGACTTTTGGCACTCAACCTCATCCCTTGGATCTTTGAGCCAATCCAAGAGTTACAATTCATTTGGAAGGCTTTCAAAACCATTCAAGTAACCAAAACCACTTCTTATAGATAGTTTTATCCTCTTTGACCACACAAAAACAAGGGAACCCTATGCCTAGCCTATGTGATTAAGGGATTAGACTATGTCCACCACCCTCCTCTCATTGGTCCATCCCTTATCACTCCTTAATCCAAAAGGGCCATGTAGGGTTCATTTGTTTCTCTAATGTGTTGCATCAGCCCAATAAGATTTAGGAACATTCATTTCATTTAACAAAGCTCTAGCCACTTCTGCTATGTATCTATTCTTCCTCTTTGCCACCCCATTTTGTTCAGGTGTATTCCTGCCAGTGAATTTCCTTTTGATGCCATGGTCATGTAGAAAAACTGAAAATTCATTTGAAAAATACTCTCCCCCTCCATCCGAGCTGAGTCTTTATATACTTCCTTGTTTCCTTCTCCACTAGGTTTTTGAACCTCTTGAACTGGTAGAACACCTTTAAATTTGAATTCATGCAATACATCCAAACAAACCTTGAATGATCATCTATAAATGTGAAAAAATACCTATTACGTCCAATGGATGGCTCCCTTGTAGGTGCCCATACATCTGTGTGTATGAGATTCAACACTTCATTCCACACATGTGCTCTCTTCTTGAATGGCAATCTACTTTGTTTCCCTAATTGACAAGCATGGCACAAATGTTGCACATTATAAGATGTAAGATTAGGTAGACCACTCACCAAGCCCTTCCTTTGCATGTCCTTCATCCTTTGTAAGTTTATGTGCCCAATTCTTTTATGCCATAAGTCAATTTCTGCAGTCTATTTATTTCCAATTGACAAGTAGATAGTGTGAGGTGGTGATGGCTTTACCTCCATGGTGAAGAGTCTTCCTTGCTTCTTACCCTTTGCTATGAGCTTGTAGTCATGCATGGGGTATTCAAATCCTTGATCATTGAACCTCACCTCATAACCTCTTTCAACCATTTGATCTACTGAAACCAAGGTCTTTATCATGGTCTTTCTGTAACTTCTCTATTTGTGCATTATACTCCACCATATTGAGCTCTAAGATGCTCCTCTAGCTTCTCCTCAAGTGTTTGTATGCTTTAGAAGGTGTGGATATTCACGTTTGATAGCTTTTCCCTTGCAAACCTTCGACTAATTGAGATCTTGATCGACGTAGCCCCTTTTTGATGTCTTCTTGCTTTGATAAGTCCTCCTTGTGCTTCCCCGAGTTGTCTTGATACCTTCAAATCTTCAATATGCTACCCAGTGATGTTTCCAAGACTCCAAACTGACTTTGACACCCTGATGGGGGATGATTCTAACACTCGAATGCAAAAATGGAAGATGGCTGCCCTCCACTAGGTCCACAAGCAGTGATATATGCTCACTATTCTGAACTTTTCTATGCACTTGTACAAAGATTTACAATGAAACTTTGCAGAATTATAGTAGACTATAAGAGCTACCCACTAAGCTTTAAATCATCCCAAAGGAGTATTCCACTTGGGAGAATCATCCTCTGCAAAATAGGCTACCTGTTTGCAACACTCTCTGCCTATGTGCAAAGATATACCTTCACAAAGTTGGAAATTTCTCACAATTCACCCACTAAAATAACTTGAAACTTTGGCAAAGTTTAGGGCACTATGGAAGAAACCAAATGAAGCTTGAAATGAATGAAAATGAGTACAATGCAAGCAAAAAAAATGCTATGCAATCTCGTATAATCAGATTTAGAAAATCCTAAATACACCTCTAGATAGAGAGGAGAGAAATCAAGAGCAAATGAGGTAAGCAAGCAAGGGGACTGCTTGGTGGAGTTTATGGACTCACTAAAATAAGTGGGAAACTCGTGGAATGCATAAAACACAAGAAAAAAAGTTGGGATGGTGCTTATATAGAGTTTTACTTTTCCTACAATCTAGCTAACCACCCACCAATCAGTGTAGGTGTACTTTTTGGTGGTTGATTGATTAGATTTGAATTTGATAGGCACAAACTTCTTCACATTCGTATTGGTTATAAAAGTGAAGTGGGAGCACATTCAAAATAAGGAGAGAAAGAGGCAAGAGCTTCCAGTAGAAAACTCTATATAAGCACCATCCTGCCTTTGTTTCTTGTGGCCTATGCATTCCATGAGTTTCCTACTTAGTTTGGTGAATTCATAAATTCCATAAAGTAGCCTAATGCTTGCTTACCTCATTTTTGCTTGATTTCACTCCTCTCGATCTAGAGGTGTAGTTAAGCTTTTTCCAAATCTGATTCTACCAGATTTTAGAGCATTCTTAGCTCTATTGTTGTACTCATTTTCATTGATTTCAAGCTTCATTTGGTCTCTCATATAGTTTCCTAAACCGTTCCAAAGTTTCAAGTTATTTTACTGAGTGAGTTGTGAGAAATTTCCAACTTTGTGAAGGTATATCTCTGCACATAGGCAGAGAGTGTTGCAAACAGGTAGCCTATTTTGCACAGGATGGTTCTCCCATCTGGAATACCCATTTGAGATGATTTAAAGCTTGTTGGGCAGCTCTTATAGTCTTCTATAAGTGTCCAATTTTTCATTTTAAGTCTTTGTACAAGTGTAGAGAAAAGTTCAGAATGGTGAGAATATATCATTGCTTGTGAACCTAGTGGAGGGTAGCCACCTTCCATTTTTGCATTGGGGTGTTAGAATCATCCCCCATCATGGTCCCCCTCATGCAAGGCCCACTTGGGTTTAAGCTTCTTGTCCTTGATGAGTAAACATTTGTGATGCCTAAAGGGTGGGGACCACTTGCAGTTGGAGGTTCTTTTGCCATTCTTTAGGAGGGTGTCCAAAATTATAGGCACACCGCTCCCTGCAAATCTTTCAAAGGGTTTTCCCTCTTATAGCATTCCATAGTGTTGTAGGCAGATTCTTTTGCACAAGATCATATTTCTACACTTCACGAGGTTCATGAGCACATTAAAAAGAGTTAAGAATGTTACATGCATAACGTTAAGAATAAATGAGCAACAAAATAGTTTAAAGAAAATGAATGTATGGTTATGAATAATTAAAAAATATTTGAAAAATATTTCACAACATCCTAAAGTTAAACTTGCATCGTGTTATTATGGACCTTTTCGTATTATTCAGAAAATTAATGAGAATGGTTTTAGATTAGACATACCTTCTCATTGGAATATACATAATTCTTTTCATATCAGTTTATTAAAATTGTTTAAAGGAACTTTACCACTCACTCCTATTTTAGATGATCCTCCTTTGTTAGAAGAAGATGCTAAAATTTTAATTCTAGAGAAAATACTTGATTATCATGTTACTACTACATCTATAGGTAATCAATATCATAGATATTTAGTTAAATATAAAAATCACTCACTTGAAGAATATCAATGAATTCATAAGACATCACTAACTCCACACTATGATCATTTGAGGTATGCATATCATTCACAGTCACATTAAATTCCAGTTTTCCAGTTCCATGCATGTGCTTTTACATGGAACATGCTTATGATTCACTACAACAGATCGACCGTATACCGAGGTTTTTACCGAGGGAAATGAACGCGCGTATTTTTGCCCTGACGTCGATGTTGGTTTCGATATGCGCATCGATATGAAAGCATCAGTATAGGCATCGGTATAACTGTCAGTGTGAGCGTCGATATATGCGTCGATATAAACATCGGTATTATCGATGCCCATACCGACGGTTATACTGACGCCTCTGCTGGGTGTACCGTCACGTGTGCCGATGTCCGTTGGGTGTACCGACGCTTATTCTAATGGCATTACTGGGAATACCATCGCGTATACCGACAACCATATCTGCAAAAAAAAATTCTGGGCAGAGTGTGTTGTCTTTTGCTACAGCAACATTACCATGATGTTGCTTAGCAAAAGACAATACGCTCTGTCCAAAAAAAAAACAAGTACATGTGATGTGTACTCTAATGTCAGCCGAAATACGATTTCATAAAACAGAATATTATTGGACACAAAAGAGATAATCAGAATGAACCATGAACCATGAACCATGTACAAGAAGAGTTATATATTTCATAAATGAAGCATGGACAAGAGTGTGGCAAACCACTGTCATATATGAAGCTTTTACAAAATGTGGCAAAGCATTGCATTGCCATATAAAAATCAAATACAAAATTTTGGTGTGCCATTGCCATACACATGCAAAGAACGTTCCATATCCCCAGTCCTGCAACAAAGAACATTCATGAAATGAGATAAATTCACATGAGATCTACAAACAACAAGTAAAAACCAAGTTTATAAATTCATCACCTCATCGCAAATGCTCCCATGAAACGACCGCACCGCGTCCCTCCAAGTCCTCCAATAGTGCAGTCAATCCATGACGATATCCATAAGCCTCCTCCGTTCATGTTGGAGGATGATCCATTGCCAGCTCTTGCAACAAATATACAAAACATTAGAGGAACATACATGAGAAGATTAACACAAAAAAATTCAATAAATCAAATGGTACTTACAAACTCGTGATGCATCGTGTCATATCTACTGCTTCCCAAATGTGACAGTCCAACCATATCTAAATGTGTGGCTGCAGCACCTCGTTGCTGGTGATATCGATCAGGAGTCTGTTGCTACTCGTCGTGAATCATATCCCACTCCTCAGCATCTAACCATACAGGCTTTGGTAAGCCTGCTCTGAAAGCATCATGAGCCTCGGATCTTTGATGGGACATAACTTCATATGCAATGTGTGTAATCCACTCTGAACTGACAAGAGGTTGTCCATCAATTGGTGGAAACTCCTGATAAAATCATCTGCGTGATATAATTCTTCCGATCTTTATCTTGTTCACTCGATTTCAACATGATAGAGTGTCTAAACTGTATGGAGCAAAGCTGTCGTATACGTGCATGCATTGCTTTGCCAACCGCATCCATCACCGGAGCTCCATCTCGGATACTATACACATTGGAGTCATCATGGTCATGAGCACCCCAAGGTGTACGTGGTGTTCCACGTGGTGTACCACGTGACGTACCTACATCTGGGGTACTCATCCTAGGAGTAAAAGCGGGTGACACAATGTCTGTCGCACTTCCTCCACAACAGTCGCCTCCTCTAGACCTACCTATAGATCCACTCCTAGAACCTATTGCTCCAGAGCATGACCTCGACCTATGAGACGGGCTAGAACTTGTATCGCGCTCAGGTGTCGAACACACATTTCTACTACTAGAGCCAGTAGGGGATGACTAAAAAGATGGTCATGGTGGAATCATAAAGCTAGGAGACATACCTCCAGCGGGAGTAGCACCACCCGTAGGAGTGACGCCGACAGGAGTGACACCGACGGGAGTGAGGCCGGTAGGAGTGAGGCCACAAGGAGTGAGGCCAAGGGGAGTGCTACCACGAGCGATCCAATACTGTGATGCAGCGGCCATATACGCGGGAGGTACCTGAGAGATGAACTCTAAGAACTGCTCCTCTATCATGGAATATGGAGTGACTCGAGGACTGTTTTTCGTCATGCTCTGTAACAATAGAACGCAAATAATCAGCATGTGATAATAAAGGTAATATAGAGAAATTGGAGTGTACAAAAAAACCTAGCAAAAAAAATAAACAAAAATTAGTACGTACAAGTGTTTGATTCAAAAATCCTCTAGTGTAGCATCCTCTTGGAGATCCGATGCACCGAGAATATCTATCTCTATATTGATGACTTCTAAATCGCTTTCTATGCTGGTTTCTTCCTTATCATCATCTATTGCTTCGTCCTATATTTCATCTTCTTAAATGACCTCTTCTTCTTGAACAATGATCTCTTCCTCCTCGACTATCGAATGAATCTCTGAGTCCACTACAAATGGACTTTCTTCTACATCTATGTTCTCACAAATTTACCTACTATGTGGGGTACTTGTAAAACAAATAGCCACTCTGGTTCTTTTGAATCTGGTATAAAAACAACTTGCTCACAGTGTTCGAGAAGTACAAATGTATCTCTTTCATCCATCCATAATTTTGTGGAGTCGACTTGAAGCAAACCGCTTTTATCCTATCTCACTGTTGCGTTTCTTCCAGAGGTGACTACTTTGAACCATTTCACATCAAAAACAAAGTAATCAAACTTCCTAAAAGATAGTTTCAAGATATCTTGAATCACACCACAATAATCTAGCTGGCCTTCTTGAGCATTATCATCTCTTGCACTCGCTCTACTTTTTTGCAAAAAGTTCACCATCACCATCCATCGTACTAAAGAACTAATTTTATAAATGGTTCTTCATACATCCTCCGAAAGACAATCTTTTAAGGCTACAGGGAGCACAAACTGTAAAAACTTATGCCAATCATGAAACTTGAGCCCTCCAAGATTTCCGTTTCGTGTGAAAGCCGTCTTTAGACACCTCATGCATCCAGTAGGTGTCCCAAACTCTGAAATTGTTTTCTTCACTTGTTGCTCTTTCGTCCTGCGCCGAAGCACCCAAGGAGCTCTTGGTAACGATACTATTCTGTTAGGCTTCGTAATTGCCCACAACTCTCGCATACGACCTCGCTCTTCTAAGTCCTCCCTTTGTGCTTTGCTTTCTTTCTTTCCGATCAAAGTCTTCCAAAGAATCTCTCCCACATTCTTAAAAATATGCATCGGGTCTACCAAATGATTGATCAATAATTCACTGCAATAAGGGAGTTCATGAAAAATGGACAACCGTGTTGGAGTTAGACGTCTGCGGAAGCACGCGAACAGCACAAGGAAGAAGAAGAAGCTTGGAGCACAACACACAAGACAGAATGTATTACTAGAGAATGTACAAAGATAAGTAGCCCATTAGAGCAATAGGCGTATATACAAGCCGGGGGAAAAAAACCTCCTAAAGAGGGAAAAAAGTGCCCCGACGGTCCTAGAGTGTTCACACACATCACTACCTAAATATATCAACAAAATCCCCCCTGGGAGTGATGCGGTGAACAAGGAGCTGGCACTCATGTATAAGGAAGTGCCGAGCTATGTGGAAATCACTCCACAAAAGGAAGTAAGCCCAAAGCTTTGCGGAAAGCTTCAAACTTCTCCCTAGGCAGAGCCTTCGTGAAAAGGTCTGCAATGTTCTCCTGCGTGGGCACATATGCCAAGCTGATCTCCCCAGCAGAGAACCTCTCCCTGACATAGTGATAATGCACCTCAATGTGCTTAGTGCGAGCATGGAACACAGGGTTCCTCGCAACTGCCAATGCGCTCTGACTGTCAGTGAAGATGGTGGTGGCAGAAGACTGGCCAACACCCAAATCAGCCATAAGGCGTCTGAGCCACACACACTCAACAGTCGCTGTGAAAGCTGCCCTATACTCAGCCTCACAACTGGAAGTGGCCACAGTAGGCTGCTTCTTGCTCAACCAAGATATACATGAGCTACCAAGCATGAAGCAAAAACCACTGGTGGACACACGAGTGTCATAGCAACCAGCCCAATCTGAGTCAGAAAAAGCATGCAAATCTGGCGGTAGTGATCCCCCCTTGGGATAAAACAACCCAAGTAGCCGAGTACCACTCAAGTAGCGAAAGATGCGCTTAACCGCTTTCCAATGCGTGACTCCTGGGCAATGCATAAACCTGCTCATCTGTGAGACAGCAAACTGAATATCTGGCCGAGTAATGCATAAGTAAATCAAGCATCCAACAGCCTGCTGATAGAGAACAGCATCAAATGCATCTCCAGCATCATGAAGACTCAATCGTAAACCTGTCTCCATAGGAGTGGCAATAGGCTTACAGTCTTCAAGGCCAAAACGCTGCAATAATGTGTCAATATATTTCGTTTGACACAAAGCCATTCCACCATCAACTTGCATAAACTGAATGCCCAAATAGTGATGCAAATGCCCCAAATCAGACATCTCAAATGAGGCATGCAAATCAGCCTTGAAATCAGCAATATGCTTCTCAAGAGGACCAGTGAGCAGCATGTCGTCTACATAGACAACAATGATCAGAAGCACATCATTAGCACGCTTAACATATAAGGTGCTTTCAGTTGGACTGTTCTCAAAACCATGTGCAATCAGATAGGCATGTATTTTCTCATACCAAGCACGTGGTGCTTGCTTTAGACCATATAACGCCTTCTTTAACCTGCACACCTGGTTTTCATGCCCTTTCTGCACAAAGCCACGGGGCTGAAAAACATACACTTCTTCATGCAAGTCACCATTCAGAAATGCTGTTTTAATGTCCAACTGATGTACATTCCAACCATGATGGGCTGCAAGTGCACAAATGCTCCGAACAGTAGTCATACGGCATGTAGGTGCAAAGGTCTCATCAAAATCAATGCCTCTTTCCTGTGCATAACCCTTTGCAACAAGCCTAGCCTTATACCTGTCAACTGTACCATCAGGTTTACGCTTCAGCTTGTATACCCACTTAGTGCCAATGGCCTTCTTGCCAGGAGGCAAGTCACATAAAGACCATGTACCATTCTTCATTATAGCATCATATTCAGATTGCATAGCAGCCTTCCAATTTTCTGAATTTTGTGCTTCATCAAAAGAAACAGGCTCATTCTCATCACAGAGACTAGATGCAGCCATAGCATAGCAATCTGATGCAAAGGAGGTACTATGAGAGCCTGAACGAGTACGATATGACAAAGGTGCATCTAATTTGCTGTCACGCAAAGTCTGCACCAGCCATTTTGGCATAGTTTGTGCCTGTTCAATATCAGCTCTCTCATCAACAAGTGCATCATGTAAATCTGCATCAGAAATGGAATGATCTGCATCATCATATGAAACCTGCAAAGGCTGAGAAGTTGCCTCATTGGGACCAGCGCTAGCCTATCCACCTGTAAAAAGAGGCATCAAAGTATCATACATGTCTTTGGAGCTAACAGATGTCTCCTTAGTACATGAAAGCAATGGCTGAATAGCATCTTCCACAAAGACAACATCACGGCTAACCAGAATGCGTTTAGTCTGTGGATGATACAGACGATAGCCTTTACTTTCAGAACTGTACCCAACAAAAATACATTTTACTGCCTTATCATCCAATTTTCTGCGATGTTGTTCAGGCACTAATGCATATGCCAAACAACCAAAAACACGCAGATGAGCAACAGATGGCTTGCGGTCATGCCAAGCCTCATATGGAGTGATAGACTGCAACGCTTTGGTGGGACACCTGTTCAGTACATATGCTGCACACATGACAGCCTCAAGCCAGAAACTATGTGGTAAAGCCTGACTTTTGACCATGCACCTCGCCATCTCCATGAGTGACCTGTTCTTTCGTTCAGCAACTCCATTCTGTTGAGGTGTATACGGCACTGTACACTGGTGTTTTATCCCACGTTCAGCCAGAAATGCATTAAAATCTGAAGACATATATTCCCCCCCTCGATCAGAACGGAGGGTGCCCATTTTACATGCTGACAGATTTTCAGCCAAAACCAAAAACTGTTTGAAGCACATGAACACTTCGGACTTTGCTTTGAGTGGATATACCCATGCATGCCTGGAAAAATCATCAATGAAAGTCACGAAGTAAAGGTAATTTCCAAAAGAGGGTGTCTGCATAGGACCACAGACATCACTATGTACAAGCTTCAATTTCTGCATAGCCCGAACTGAACCATCTTTTGGAAAGGAAGAACGCTGCATTTTGCCCAAAATACAGCCTTCACAAACATGTTTTCCAGGTGCCTCAAGTTTGGGCAAAGAGGACACCATTTCAGATTTCTGCAGGCGTAACAAGCTAGCAAAATTCAGATGACCAAAGCGTGCATGCCAAAGCTTTGCATCTGACATAGCCTGAGAATCATGAACTGCACATGCCGAATCATTCACAGATCTTTCATAGTCTATGAGCTTATACAGCCCACGACATAAAATGCCAGAAGCAATAATCACATCGCCATTTGAGAGATCATGGACTGTACACCTGTCATCAACGAATTTCACAACCAAGCCAATCTTGGCTAATGCAGAAACTGATAACAGGTTCTTTTTGATCCCTGGCACAAATAAAGCATCTGACAAAGTGAAAGAACTACCATCAGCAGTAGTCAGAATGATCTTACCAACTCCCATAACAGGATAAGAGGAGTTATTGGCGCATGTGACAGTATTCCCTGTAGGGGCAGGCTCGAGTGAAGAGAAGAAACTGCGCTGCGAGGTAATATGTTTGGTCGCCCCACTGTCAAAGTACCAAACATCTGAGTCTACTGCAGACATGCACTGATCATGAGAAGATGGGTCAAAACTGCAGACAGTAGTAAACGCCCATTCTTCTTCCTGCACAAGATTTGCAGACTCTGTTTTTGGTGTAGAGGCCTCTGCAACAACCATTCCAGCCTCTTTCTTCTTTGCCTCTTTAGCAGCCAGTTTTGGACAGTTCTTTATAATATGATCATTTCCTTTACAGTACTTGCAGAACAATTTCTGCTTTTCTGATTTCTTCTCATCTTTATCCTGGTTCTTCGATTGTGCAGCATTTGCAGATTTCTGCTTACTAGTAGAAGAGCTCCATTTTCCTTTGCCCTTCTGACTAGCCAGGAAAGCTTGATCTGCAACACGCATAATGGACCTGTTCTGCCTGGACTGATCTTCCTGCAACAGAACAGAGACTAATTCCTCAAATGACAAGGCATTCGGATTGCCTTTCATCATCAATCGAAGAGTAGAGGCAAAACTCTGATATGAATCAGGAAGGCCATTCAGAACGGTCTGCACAAGTGAGCTATCTGGTATAACCTCATCAGCAGAAATCAATTGTTCCTTCAGGTCTTTGATCTTTGTAAGAAAACTGTCCATCGAATCACCTTCATTCATGTGCTCACTCTCCAACTGTTTTCGGAGGTAAGCAACACGAGCCTCATTCCTAGCCTGGTACAAAGTGGTAAGTGTATCCCAAGCATCCTTTGCTGTTCTGCAAGAGCGAATGTGAGGAATAATGGCACGTTTGACAGACAAAGCTATCAATGCATGTGCCTGGGCATCTCTGCCATCCCAACGAATCTGCTCTGCAGTAGGTGCAACAGAAACAGCAGCACGAACAGGAATCTGCGGAATATCATCTTCGACACCATCTTCATCAGCTCCAACACCTGTATTTGCAGTACCTATCGTTACAGGTGTAACAGGACGTCTTTCAACACCCTGCACAATGTTCCACAATCCTTTTGCAACCAGTACATGTCGCATCATATAAGCCCATAATGGGTAGTTGGTACCATCCAACTTATCCTCAACAGCCAACATACGGAATACATCACTGCTTTCAGCCATGGCCGGTGACTAAAATACCTTGATGCAGAAAATTGACTGTATCTCAAAAAGTTGAACAGAACTGCCCACACGAGTTCTGCTAGACCTGTAGCAGACTTCGAGACGCTTAAACTGGCGAACAGAAACTGGTATATACCTTTGGCACAAAAGGACGAAATAGCCTGCACAAGCACTGCGATAGTGCGTTCGGAGGCCGAAACGAGCTCAGATCGCGATTTCGGCACCACACAGCGAAGCTGTTTTGATCTCGGAAACACCCTGAGTATGCTCACCAAATTTTGTGCGAATCTGAGACTGCAAACGGAGGAGTGTCGACGGCGCCCTAGAAGAAGCAACGACCTGCTCTGATACCAATTGTTGGAGTTAGACGTCTGCGGAAGCACGCGAACAGCACAAGGAAGAAGAAGAAGCTTGGAGCACAACACACAAGACAGAATGTATTACTAGAGAATGTACAAAGATAAGTAGCCCATTAGGGCAATAGGCGTATATACAAGCCGGGGGAAAAAAACCTCCTAAAGAGGGAAAAAAGTGCCCCGACGGTCCTAGAGTGTTCACACACATCACTACCTAAATATATCAACAAACCGTTTCATGCCAGCGACTGGAGTTTCTGAATCCCATAGTTGTTTCCAATCGCTAGCTTTCATTTGGAGTTGCGCTTGTCGACCAATTTGTCCTTCACGTAAAACATGTCCATTAGGCAAATATCTATGGTATCCTTCATAGACAGTTTTACGTAGTGCTTTGGAATAGCATGGTTCGAATCGTGGTCCGCATAAGGGACAAGCATGGTAACCCAAAATCGATAAACCTGAACATTCACCATAACAAGGCCAATCATGCATCATCCACATAAGTATGCCTTGCACTCGCACATCTCGTCTTCTTATAGGTTGAGACATGTCACGCACAGTAATCCCATCCCATAAAATGCGCAGTTCTTCCACAAGTGGTGCAAGATATACATCCATGCTTTTTACTTTATACTTACCTGGTACAATAAGAGCTAATAATGAATGACCTTTATTTGTGGCCAGCCATGGTGGGATGTTATCATTGACCAAACATACAGGTCATGTGCTCCATGAAGAGCTACATAAACCAAATGGATTTACTCCATCCATAGCTAGGCCTAGACATATAGACCGAGGCTCACTAGCAAACTCTGGCCACTTACTATCTATGTGCTTCGAAGCATCATAGTCAACATGCAGTCGCATTACACCATCTGTAGACCTGCTCTTTGTATGCCATGACATTAACTCAGCTATAGATTTGCATCTAAACATGTTCTTAATTCATGGAATGATAGGAAAGTGGCAAGGAACCTTTGGGGGGATTGCTTCGCCTACAAGGTCTTCTCTAAATCTATTTGTTCCACACTTTGGGCATACATGGAGATACTCATACTCATTCCGAAAGAGGATGCAATCATTCGGACAAGCATGAATCTTAGTATAATCCATTCCAATGGACTGTAAAAGTTTTTTTGCATCTCCACGTGTTGGAGGCATGTCATTGCCCTTTGGAAAAAATTGATCTTTAAGAAGCCTACAATAAGCAATTAGAATGGTATTAGTAAATAAAGTTATTTTGATACAACAATGAAAGTTTATTTCAAATCCACTTACCTGAACAATTCACTGACACTACTATCTGACCATCCATAAATGGATTGCAGAAGCATCGTGAGTCACACACATAGTACAGATATCTTTGCTCCATTGTAAAGTGGTAAATGAGCTAGTCTTCGCATGTTTTCATATTCTTCATCGGCTTCTGATCGTGGAAATTCGGTTGTGTCCATGAAACTCTCGACATATTCTCCACCATCATGATCTTCGTCCATCTCATAAAATGCTTCGAGCATTTCTTCCATATGTTCATTCCGTGTAATGTTATTAGTACTTGCTTGTATGTCTAACTCCTTTTTTGTTCTCTTTTGTCCACAAGAGGTTACCGGTGCAATGTCATTTGGGTCCATCTGCTCACCTGGGGGACCATGCGAATGGTAGCGTAGGTTTTCTAGTCGACTTTTATCAAAGGATCCATACTCTCTAACATGTGTAGTACAAATCCGTCGTTTTCAATAAATTTGATACTTGTACTAAGTGCAAGGACATGCCATTCTCTCCTCTAGATCCAAGCTAGCCATCTGAGACAATATGGACATTTTAGAACATTTGATTTTTTTATTAAACCTAAAAATCATCCTCCTAAAGACTTAAACCTGAAATACTAAAACCTAAATACTTAAACACCTAAAAAAACCTAAAACCCTAATATGAAAGGCCTATATATGTGTATATGTGTTATATGTATTATATATATGTCTATTGCTTATATAATTAAAATCCTATTTTTATATATTTAATTATATATAATTAATTTATTTATTTAAAACACTAGTTCTTTTCATATTTATTTATCTATATAATTATCCTATTTTATATATTTATTTATTTATATATTCATTAATCCTATTTTTATATATTTAATTATATATATTTAATTATATATATTTAATTATATATATTTAATTATGTATATTTAATTATATATATTTAATTAAATTATTTAAAACACTAGTTCTTTTTATATTTATTTATCTACATAATTATCCTATTTTATATATTTATACATACACATATACTTATCTATTTATATATATATGTATGTGTATATATATGTGTATAAGTATATGTGTATGTATGTGTAAATAACCTAAAAACCCTAATCCTATTTTTGTATATTTGATGTAAAAGAAACTTTAAAATAAAAATTTTATATATTTAATTATATATATTTAATTTTAAAACACTAGCTTATGTGTGTGTATATGTGTGCATGTGTGTATGTATGTGTGTGTGTGAATGTATGCATATGTGTATATGTATATGTGTGTCTATGTATGCATGTGTGAGTATATGTGTATGTGTGTGTATGTATGCATGTGTGTGTATGTATGCATGTGTGTGTATACATTCATATGTGTGTGTGCATGCATGTGTGTATGTATGTGTGTGTGTATGCATGCATGTGTGTATATGTGTGTGTATGTATGCATGCATGTGTGTATATGTGTGTATGTATGCATGTGTGTACATATGTGTGTGTATGTATGCATGTGTGTACATGTGTGTGTATGTATGCATGTGTGTATATGTTTATGTGTGTGTATGTATGCATGCATGTGTGTATATGTGTAAGTGTGTGTATGTATGCATGCATGTGTGTATATATGTGTATGTATATGTGTATGCATATGTGTATATGTGTGTGTATGTATGTGTGTATGCATGTGTGTGTATGTATGCATGTCTGTATATGTGTATATGTGTATATGTGTGTATGCATGCATGTGTGTATATGTGTGTGTATGTATGCATGCATGTGTGTATATGTGTGTGTATGTATGCATGCATGTGTGTATATGTGTGTATGTATGTGTGTGTGTATGTATGTGTATATGTGTGTGTATGCATGTGTGTGTGTATGTGTATGTATGCATATGTGTATATATGTGTGTGTATGTATGTGTGTATGCATGTGTGTGTATGTATGCATGTGTGTATATTTGTATGTGTGTGTATATGTTTGAGACTTGAAGAGAGGTTTTATGTTTGGAATGGTTACCTCATATTCAGTATTTTCATAAAACTTCAGAAAATTCAGATATACTAGTCAGTTGAAGAATCTACTTTCTGTGTTTGTCTTGATTTTTTGGATACATGCTTGTATTCAAAAAGGTGTTCCATCACATCCTTTCACTTGATTGAGAAGTGGAGTTAGCCAAAAGAAAGTCAAGCAGGTACTATCACATTTCACCCGGGTAGAATACGAAGATATGAAGTATCAACTTGCAGCTTTTGGAGTTCTCAAGGTGAGAAGTTTGTCCACTTATGTTTCAAGTAGGAGTTGCAGATTCTTGGGAAGGATTTGATTAAAGAAAAGTTTTACAACTTTGTAAGAAGCATGGACACTTGGAGACATTCGGGTAGCAAATCAAACATTCAATCATGAAGGTTTGATGAGAGCAGATTCTACACAAGTATTTTGTTTGAGAGATCTATGATGTTGTAAGATCTTGCATAGATCTTGTATGATCTTGATAGATCTAGAGAGATCTTGAAGATTTTGAGTATTTATGAGTCAGATATCTATTCTTTGTTTGGATGATTCTTGGCATTGGAAGAAGTAAGTCAAAGATTCAGATTCTATCATATTTGTGTTGTAGAGAGATAGAAGAAGATACTTGTTATGTTGCAGAAGTTTATGAATCCTAAAATGCTTTCAGCAAGGTTTTTATGATGGATCAACTAACCTTATTCTAGATTTTGGGAAGCTGAGGAATGACAGGGAAAGCTATTGGCATATGTACAGTGCTAATAAAAAGGGTTCAGAGATTTTGTTTCAGATGCAGGTATTGATCACTGAAGATCACATTTATTGAAAGAAGGAAGACGTTCTAGATTTCATAAAGTCTGATATATTTGAAGAAATCTAGATACTAGTGTTAAATCATCCAGGGGGTGATGAAACATGAAGGCTTATTTTCAGCCATATGTGAAAGAATGCAGAGTCATACCTACAGGTATTCCTATTTTAGGTATTCCTATATTTCCTTTGTCAGGATCTCTTTATGTTCCAACTTTCAAAGAAGAAGGAAGAAGGAGAATGTCTGGAGAAAGTTCATGTTAGGTGTTCCTATTTAGGAGAAGCTTCCAGAGTTCTATTGAAGAGAAGCTTGATATTTCAGAGAGGTATGTTTCAGAAGTGCACACGTATATGTTTATACCAGATTCTGAAGGAAAGAAGTATGAAAGACTTTCAGATTGAACAAAGATGATGACAAGATGATATAATAGATATGATACTTTGATGAGACTCATGAGTTGAGTTGACTTGACTTGACTTGACTTGACTTGAGTACAGTCAGAGATGAACCAGCAGTGTTCATAATACACTAAGTTATGAGTTGTCAGTCACAGGTTCCAGGATTCAGTTCTTGATTTTGTTTAGTGTATTTACATGACACAACAGAAGTACATTGAGAAAACTTTCATAAGGTAAATGTGAATATGTGGATCCTAGTGTATGTTTTCAGGTTTGTGAAGATAGGAGATAGCAGGTTCAGAGTCTACATTTGTTGTCAAGCAAATGATTACTTGATGAATACACTATTGGATATCTAGTTTGCATATTTTCTCAGGTATTATGGTTCATATTCAACAAGTTCATGTTTTTGAAGTTTAAAGGAAATTCAAATTCAGTTTTGAAGAAGAATTTTGAAGAAAAGGTTTGAAGGACGATTCGGGAGTACAAGTTTGAAGCTTGTGAAGTTTGCAGATCCAGTCCAATTTATACCATTGTGACATTGCAGGGGGGATTGTTGGAAACAATGTCCCATCGGTCCATCTTGCTCAGTAACTATAGCATATGTAGCTACTGCTTTAGTAGTTTGTACAACACAACAGCGTGGACGCCTTGGATAAAGTATATACCTCTCAAAACTCCCACCAGGATTCGATACCCAGTGGGTGCAGCGCGGAAGATTTTTTTTAGATATGCTTTTGAAATAAAACAATGACGGAGTTATTTTTGCATTTCGCAATTAACGATGGTAGCGGTCATAATATTCATGCTTTATTGATGAGCTTTTGATGGTGCTTTTCAAGATATACTCAATACTATAAAAGAAGAGCATTGGTTCATTGTTATTCATCCTTCACCTATTACAACACAAGCCTTGGAGCTTGGTCCCTCAATAGAGGTGGTGCTTCTTAGCACATGGGGCAGCCATGTTGCTATCTTGGAGCATGTTGAGGAGTGGCTATGGAGTTCTTCTTGGAGAAGAAGAGTGTGCTCACACTCTTGCTTATGGAGAGGCTATTAGCAGCTTGGTGGTGAGGATCGGCCATTCACATGATGTATTTGAAGATTGTCTTCTACATGAAGATTTTGGTGTACTTCAAAGACATTGGATGGTGGTTAACATAAGATTTGCATCTTATGTTAAGAATTCACGTACATATTCTCTTTATGCACACAGGTACTACTTGGAGTTTATGGAGGTAGTAACATCCATATCAGGAGGAGTCCTATTCGACATAGGTACATGAGAATCAGTACATATATGCTTTATGCATATTTGGATGAGGTGTTAGAGAAGGTATGTTCACATGAGTTTGAGGATTTCTGGCAGCAAACTTGTTAGCATTCTTTGATACTTTTGTATGTATGTGATCTTTTCACACACATATCTAACTTAGGGTCTTCCATAGCCTAAGATGAGGGTTTTTTGATTATCAGTTTTAGATTGATCCTTCCTTTTTCTATCACTCATTTTCACTCTTCTACAACCTATTAGGTCACACATCTCATGTATATTCAGATTTTTGTCCATACATCTGAATATGTTTGTTACATTTGTACATTCACTCTTCCATCTAGTTTTCATCACATAGAGTGGGTTGAGAGTTTTGCTCCCACATTGTACATTGAACATTGGTATATATGATAGTGTGAGTAAGCCTTGGCTTACATAACACTTTACACATGTTGTCTAATCTTTCTCTATGTTTGTCTCATCATTTGTATGATTAAATGTGGTATGTTCATGTTTTGTCAATATTAGAAGATTGCTAGAATATGTGTTGTAGATCCTGAACCTATGGAATCTTGGACCTATGGAATTTATGTTGAAGATCTTGGATACTTATGAGATCTGTGAGATTTGTTATGGGCCTACCTCATTTCCAACAATTGTGAACATCTTTTGGTCCCTCAAAGCTTCATTCTTTGCTTTCAAAGTCTGTTTTCAAGCATTTTTGGGGTGATTCTTGGATCCATTTTGGAGTACTTTTGCTCATAGTTCTCTTTACACAGGTTCAAGAACATCAACAAGAGTACTCTCTGTACTTCTTCAACAATGAATATTCACCTTTGGGGCTATGTTGTTCAACCACAATAGTAAATCTATAGGTTTCTTGAAAGGTTTTAGTTGTGGTGGGAGCAGCCATCACAACTTTATGCAAGTTTTTGAGCCAACTAATTAGAGTTGACAGACACTTGCAAGTGTTGTTGGCTAGTATTTGGGCTATGAATTCAGCCTTTAAGTGCCATCATACTCCATATATTGAGCATATACACACAATGCATGCTTTTATGGATACCTCTAATGTACATCCATGTGGTTATTGACATAGCAGTTACATTTTTGCATAAAGCCTTTGACATTGATAAAGAGGGTCATGGTGAGGTTTTCTTAACTAGGAGACACCCAAATGTCAAGGTCTCCTCGATGATGTAGGTGGAAGACTTACCTAGCCTCGCCATAAGAGTGTATGCTAGTTGTTCATAGGTGTTGGATAAGCAAACTTGGCTTCTTTTGATTAAGTATATGCAATGAGTCAACAATGATTGCCTATGCAGGTTTACATGTCAGTACGTGCAGTTTTATGAGCATTTCATAGTGGTCATATGCTTCAGAGGAGACTCTACCAAAATTTTTCCAAATTTTTGTTTTGTCATCTATATAGAGGTCGATTTACTCCTTGATACACTTATTGGTGTGAGCACATATATTCTTACAAAATCCTTTTGGTTGGTCATTACTATTCATTGGTCCATTTCTCTAGGGAGACTTTGTTAATTTTTCCTAGAATTTGACACTTGGTCATCCTTTTTTGAGCCTTAGTGGTGTTTGATTGCACCTAGCAGATAATGTTTACTTTACAATATTGGACTTTGAAGTGCAAGGAGCTTTGGAAGAAGTTATGCAATACATATGAAAAAGAAATGGCATCAAATAAAGTGTATCTGATGAGAATGTTATATGACCTTTGCATGAAGGACATAGATGGTGTTGTTGCTTGTATGAATGAGTTTGATGCTTTATTCTCTCAGTTACAAGATCAAAAAATGGACATGGATAATGAAGTGAAAGTAGTCCTGCACCTTTCCATCATCATGGGATACATTTTGCACTACTATTAACAATAGTGCACCTAGTGGTAAAATGTTCTATGATGACATATGTGGAGCACTTGAACGAGGAGACTCATAGAAAATCTATGGTTGGCACTCATAGTGGAGATGCATATAATGTTCATGATCCTTACCAAGGAGGGAATCAACAAAGTGGTAGGAATTAGTGGTTCTCATTACTTTGTCATTTTCATAGATGATGCTACTAGAAAAAAATGGGTATATCCTATCAAAGAAAAGGATGAGGTATTCCCTACTTTCAGAAAATGGCTTGTTTCATTTCAAACTGAAAAACGAACTAAGCTTAAGGTTTTATGTTCAAATAATGGGGATGAGTATACCTCACATGAATTCAACCTTTCTGCCAGTCTAGAGGAATTCATAGAGATTTTACAACTCCTTATACCCTAGTACAAAATGGTGTAGCTAAAAGGATGGATAGAGCTATTTTGGATAGAGTAGTCAAAATGTTGCATCATGCAAACCTTTCACAAGGCTTTTGGGCAGAAGCAGTATTAATTGTAGTTCATGTGATCAACCTTTCACCTAGTACTGCCAAAGGTTTGGAAGTGGCACAAGAGCTATGGACAAGGAAGCCACCATATTATGATCATCTTCAAGTTTTTGGGTGTGAAGCATATGTTCATATACCCAAGAACCTTAGACAAAAGTTGGACCATAACTCAAATGCATTTTTCTTAGATATGGTTGGTCAAGAAGGCCAATTTGGATATTGTTTATGGGATCGTAAAACACGACTAATGATCAAAAGTAGTGATGTCATTATCAATGAGCCTAAGATGCATAAACAACCCATCAAGGAGGTTGAAGTGGGAAGAGTGGTGTTTGAGGATACTAGTCCTCCAGTTACCATGCATAAAAATGTTGCACATAGGGATATTCAAGAGAATGTCTGATCAGATCAGTTTACAAAGGTTCTAATTTAGCAACCATTGAGACACTCTACACGTGTCTCACATTCACCTGATAGATATGTTCCATGTTTGGATTTTGTTATGCTAACAGATGTTGGTGAGTCTTCTTGCTACAAAAAGGCTACGCAGATAGAGGATCATGTCAAGTGGGAGTGTGCCATGAAGAGTAAGTTTTTTATACTTTATGGAATAATGGAATATTAAATGGATTTTAATGCCTTGAGGTTTTTAATGTGTTTTGTGTTTTGATTTAGTAGGTGAAGATTCATGAGGGTGTGAACGCGCATGGACTTATTTAGATATTTTTTGAAGTTATTTAGAAGATATTATTTTTAGTTGTTTTTGTAAAAATAATAGATTGCTTTAGAAAGTGACATTTTTTGTAAAAATAGAAAATCATAATTTTGTAAATAAAGCAGATTTTTGTAAAAAGCACGCATTTTGAAGTGCCGCCCTCATGTATCTCCTATTCAAGATGTAATAAGAAATACTTATAAATACACATGTGTTGATACCATTGTTGACCTTCACATCCTACAGACGCATATACGGAGAGGATAGTACAAAAACGAAATCACACAAAAGTACTTAGAGAATAGAAAGAAACAAGAGACTTGACGCTAGATTGGGTAAAATCTCCCCCCCACATACTCTGATGGATGGGTCTATCAAAGCATGTGTATTTATAGGTATTTCTTATTACATCCTGAATAGAAGATACATGAGGGTGGCACTTTGAAAAGCATGGGTTTTATAAAAATCTACTTTATTTATAAAATCATGATTTTCTATTTTTGCAAAAACGTCACTTCCTAAAGTGATCTATTATTTTTACAAAAATAACTAAGAATACTATCTTCTAAATATTCTTCTAAATAAATTCAAAAAATATATGAATAAGTCCATGTGTGTCCACATCCTCATGAATCTTCACCTACTAAATCAAAACTCAAAACACATTAAAAACCTCAAGGCATTAAAATCCATTTAACATTCCATTATTCCATAAAGTATGACAGAGCTGGATCCTATTCATAAGAATGGTAGTTGGGATTTTTTACCTTTGCCAAGGGAAAGCTTTACACTGTAAATGGGTATATAAACTGAAATTCACATCAAATAAAGCTTCTCCAAAGTATAAAGCATGGCTTGTTGCAAAGGTTTTTAAGCAACAACATGGTGTTGATTTTGAAAAAATCTTTTCTCGAATGGTCAAGATGACTACCTTGCAAATGTTGCTTGGATTCATTGCAATGGAGGACTTAGAGCTAGTCCAAATGGATGTGAAATCTACTTCCTTGCATGGAGATCTTACAGATGATATCTATATGGAACAATCAAAGGGTTATGTAGTTCATGCCAAAGAAAGTCTAGTTCATAAACTGAAGAAGAGCTTATATGGACTTAAAAAGTCCCCTAGACAATGGTACCAAAAGTTTGATGATTTTATAAAGTCTCAAGGATAGTCTACAAACAATGAGAACATTGTCTCTACAAACAATGAGGAACATTGCAGGGTGGAAAGGCAATGAGTACACCTTTATCCACATATGTGAAATTGAGCAAGGATGATGGCCCCAAATCAGACAAGGAAAAGGAATTCATGACCAAAATTCCATATCAGTCTTTTGTCGGTAGTCTCATGTATGCTATGGTAGCTATGAGACCAGACATTGCATTTTCAGTGGGAGTTATGAACAGATTGTTGGAAGTCAATGTTTATATTGGCTTAACAATTAGCTTCACTAAGAAGCATCAACTTCAAGTCTTAGTTCTACAATAGACTATATAGAAGTTTTACTCTTAGAGACTACTTCAAGCAGTCAACGGGCGCAAAATCCATATAGGAGAGTCTTTCTAAAGTTTTGTACAAAACTACGTGGTCGACTTGGTCTAGCCCAACATTTCAAAAAGCAATCTCTGACCACCCGGGTTCAAATCCCGTACGCGTCAGCGAAGTTGTTTTGTTTTATTAAAAAGCACACGGACGGCTACGCTACCTGCGATGGAGTTTTTTGTGTTTTCCGTTAGCGATCAATTACGATCGTAGCTTTAAATTTGCTTTTAGATGGGTACTCAAATACTATATAATAAGGCCTTGGCTCATTGTGTAACTCACTCACTCAAAGATCTAGAGCTTGGAGATCTTCTTGAAGACAGAGTGTTCTCACACTCTTGAAGGAGGTGAAGTTGTGGTGAAGGAGAGGCTACTCTCATTGCAGCAGGAAGTCTTCTACGAGGTGGTGGTAACTATCTTTTGTGAGTTAACCTTGTGGTTGATTTACAATTTCGTTACACTATTTTGTTAGCTTCGTTGCTTCCTTCTGTTCACACACACTTAGATTATTTCGACATAATCTAAATTTTGTATCATCATCTTCTTATTCTTCCATTAGTGAGTGCACCACTTTATATGGTTGAGTAGTACTCCCATGTTGTAATTTGGACATCTATTATTTTTAATGAAGTAAGCATCCAGCTTACGTTCCCTATCCTTGTCTCAAGACCTCTTTCTTTCTCTATCTCACTTATCATCTTGTCAATTAAGTTGTGTATGCTCAAGAGGTTTTAGTATTGGAACGATCCTGGGGCCCCAAATTCCAACACTTGGTATCAGAGCTACATAATTGACATACACACTTAAGATAAGATGAGTGAGATTAGAATTGAGATTGAAGACAAGTTGGATGGATCTTCTAATTATCCCATGTGGAGTTTCATGATGATGAACTTGTTAGTGACAAAGGATTTATGGAGTATCGTCAATGGATCCTTAACAAGACCAAGACGAGAAGGCGAAGAAGGGTCTACAGAAGCTTCAAGAGGTACTGGAATTGCTATTACAGAACCAACTGAAGAAGAGGTAACCACTTCGACATCCAGAGTCACTGCTAGGTCTTTACCTAGAGCTCCTCCTACTGAAGATCAGGCAAGATGGGATGCTAGAGATGCTTTAGCACTTTCATTCATAGCAATGAGTGTCAAAAAGCATATTCTACCATAGATCAGATCTTGCAGAAGTTGTTGTCAAGCTTGGTTAAAGCTCGAGAATCTTTTTCAGAGCAGAAATCCTGCTAGGAAAGCTCACTTGAGGAGACAACTAGAAAATACAAGGATGAAAGCTGGTGAGTCAAATCAAACCCACATTATGAGACTCGTTGACTTGAGAGATCAACTTCTAAATGTAGGAGTTGAGATATTAGATGAAGAAATGGTAAATACGTTGATTAATTCACTTCCTATTTCATATCGGTCTTTCATAACCACTCTTACCCTTACCACAAGAGATAGAGAGGTTACATTTGAAGAGTTAGAGTTCTTGTTGCTTCAAGATGAAGATCAGTTGAAGGGAATGGAAGAGAATGAAGAAGCGCTTTCATCTTCATCAAAGGGTAAGAAGAAGAACGATAAGAAGAAGGAAAAACAATCGAAGAAGGAAAGTAGATCCCTCTCACCTTCTACTTCAAATTCTGTATCTACGACATCTAAAGAGAATTCTTCTAAGAAGAAGGTAAAAATATGTTCTTTTTGCAAGAAACGTGGACATATTCAGTCAGAATGTTATAGAAGGATTGCAGCAGAAAAGAAAAAGGCATCAGGTAATGTTGCAGAAGATGATAAAAAAGGGAAATCTCAAGGTGATTCTTATGCCTGTATCACCATTGAGGAAGTAGCTTTTGATCAAGCAGCTTTACAAGTTCTTTCAGCAAGTCCTTGGATATTCGACTCAAGTGCTACTAAGCATATGACAGGTTGCAGAGATGTATTTTCTTCTCTTTCCTATTCTTCAAGTAGAAGAATTACTATTGCAGATGGCAATGATTTGGATGTTGTGGGAATAGGTACAGTAACCCTAAAGTCAAGAGAAGGTGGTGTTTTTCAAATTTCAGATGTCCTTTATGTACCTGAAAAAAAGAAGAATCTGCTATCTATATCTGCATTTTTAAGTGATGGTTTTAAAGTTGTATTTGAGAAAGATCTTTGTAAGATCTTATCACATAACGAAGACAAGTGTCTTTTACAAGGTGAGCATAAAGGAGGGATCTTTTTTTTGTCAAAAATCAGTCAGGCATATGCAGTCAAATCTTCGTCACCGGTGGAAGATATGAAGCTATGGCATGAAAGATTTGGACATATCAGTTTTGGAGCTCTCAAGAATATCAAAGATAGAGGTATGGTTGAGAGTTTACCCTCATTCAAGCTACCTGATGATTCAGATATATGTGAAGGTTGTCTTGAAGGTAAGATGCATAAACTACCTTTCAAGAAACATGGTCATATTACAGCAACCAGGAAATTGCAGATTATTCATTCAGATGTGAATGGACCTATGAGAGCAGACTCTATTCAGGGTTTCAGGTATTTTGTCCTATTTGTGGATGATTTTACAAGATACTCATGGATCTATGGTCTTAAGTCGAAGTCAGAAGTCTTTCCTATGTTCAAGAAGTTTGTAGCTATGGTTGAAAATGAAAGTCAGGAAACTGTCCATATTCTAAGAAGTGATAGAGGTGGAGAATACTTATCAAATGATTTCCAGACATTTCTCGATGAGAAAGGTATTACTCGACACCTTACTATTGCTTATACTCCTCAGCAAAATGGTGTTGCAGAAAGAAAGAATAGAGTACTTGTTGAAATGATGCGGAGCATGATGGCGTCCAAGAGGCTTTCACCGAAATTCTGGTTTGATGCAGTACATACAGCTAATCACATTTTAAACAGGTCATATACAAAAGCTTTAAAGGTAATCACACCGTATGAAGCTTATTATGGTAGAAAACCTAATGTGAGTTACTTCAAAGTGTTTGGATCACTTTCTTATGTACATGTTGAGAAAAAGGACCGAGGCAAACTAGATGTAAAGGCAAAGAAAGTTGTTTTTATTGGATATCCTGTTGAAAGCAAAGGATACATGTTTTATGTTCCAGAGACAGGTGAAGTTATTCTTTCACGTAATGCTTATATTGTTGAAGATAAGGTTTATGATAAAGAAGCAGAAATTCCGGAGTTCATTAGTGAAAATGACTATGGAATTTTTAGAAAGATTCTGGATGTACATGTTCAGCCATATCAGGAGGGAGTTAAAACTCAAATTCCTAGTATTCAAGGAAAAGTTGAAGAAAGAGGAATTTCACAACCTTCTACAGAGTCAGTTCCACAAGAAACTTTGATTCCAGAAATGGAAGAAGTTAAAGTTCCAGAAAGTCCTAGTACCTCGGCAGGACAAGTTCCAGAACCTGTGAAAGCTGAAAGTTCAGAAAGAGTTTCACCACTATTCAAGGATACACCTACGTGGTTATATCAGACTTGGAAAGATAGTGGTATAAAGACTTTTACTGGAAGAACAAGGAGTCAGACTAGACAACAACAACAAGATCGTGTAAGAATAAGAAGTCAAAATAGACAGCAAAAAGATCATGTAAGTTTTGCTGAAGACTTTGAGATTCATGATATTTTGGCACTTATGACTGTTGAAGATGAACCTGCGTATGTTAAAGATGCACTTAACATTCCTATTTGGAGAAAATCTATGCAAGAAGAGATTGATTCTATTCATAAGAATCAAACTTGGCAGTTATGTGAGTTACCAGAAGGAAAGAAGGCTATAGGTGTAAAATGGATCTTCAAAATCAAAAGGAAAGCAGATGGTACTATTGATAGATACAAGGCCAGGTTGGTTGTCAAAGGATATGCACAACAAAAAGGTATTGATTATGATGAGGCATTTGCTCCTACATCTAGGATGACTGTTATTAGGTCAATACTTGCTCTAGCAGCAAATTTTGATTGGTATATATATCAACTTGATATCAAGACTGCTTTTCTAAATGGCGATTTATACGAGGATGTGTATATTCAGCAGCCAGAAGGTTTTGAAGAGACAGGTAAAGAACACTTAGTGTCTAAGCTTATAAAAGCTTTGTATGGTTTAAAACAGGCACCTAGAGCATGGTATGAAAAGATACATACATATCTTTTATCCATTGGTTTCCATAACTCAGATGCAGCTCCAACTCTTTATGTCAAAGGTGAAACAGGTATGATGATTATAGCAATCATTTATGTGGATGATATTATAGTCACAGGTCCCAGAGATGAAGATTTGCAGATGTTCAAAGAAGAATTGAAGCAAACATTTGATGTAAATGATTTAGGCATTTTACATTATTATCTTGGGATTCAGTTTCTGTTTCGAGATGAGTGTATCTACATGACACAACAGAAGTACATTGAGAAACTTTTGGAAAGGTTTCAGATGGGTGATTCTAAACCTATGCAAACACCTATGGATCAGAACATATCTTTACAAATGGTAGCAGATGCAGAGCCATTTGATGCTACTCTATATATTCAAGCAGTTGGTTGCTTGATATATCTTTGTAATACATGTCCTGATATACAGTTTGCAGTTTCTCAAGTATCAAGGTTCATGCAGAATCCGACAGTGTTACATTGGAAAGCAGTAAAGCGGATCTTTCGTTATTTGAAGGGAACTTCAAATTATGCTATGGTATTTTCGAAATCTACACATTTGTTACTAAAAGGATTTTCAGATTCTGATTGGGAAGGTGATAGAGACACAAGAAGAAGTACTAGTGGATTTTGTTTTTATCTTGGAGACTGTCTTATCTCATGGCATTCAAAGAGACAACCCACTTTTTCCACTTCATCGTGTGAAGCTGAATATCGTGCAACATTTACAGCTACTCTAGAGTCAGTTTGGTTGCAAAAGATTTTCAATTATCTTGATGTAAGAGTACATCAACCCATTCAGACATTTTCAGATAGCTAGAGTGCTATAGCTATAGCTAAAAATACAGTGCATCATGCAAGGACAAAGCATATAGAGGTACACTACCACTATATTCAAGAGCAGATAGCTAAGAAGCACATTGAGCTAGTTTATGTTCCTTCTAGTGAGAATGTTGCAGATATTTTTACCAAAGCATTGACTAGAGATAGTCATGAGAAGATTTGCAGGTTACTGAAGCTTGTACCAATATGACATTGAAGGAGGGATTGTTGGAAGTCAATGTTTATATTGGCTTAACAATTAGCTTCACTAAGAAGCATCAACTTCAAGTCTTAGTTCTACAATAGACTATATAGAAGTTTTACTCTTAGAGACTACTTCAAGCAGTCGACGGGCGCAACATCCATATAGAAGAGTCTTTCTAAACCCTTGTACAACAAAACTACGTGGTCGACTTGGTCTAGCCCAACGTTTCGAAAAGCAATTCCCGCCCACCCGCGTTCAAATCCCGTACGCGTCAGCGAAGTTGTTTTGTTTTATTGTTTGCTTTATTAAAAAGCACACGGACGGCTACGCTACCTGCGATGGAGTTTTTTGTGTTTTCCGTTAGCGATCAATTACGATCGTAGCTTTAAGCTTTTGCTTTTAAATGGGTACTCAAATACTATATAATAAGGCTTTGGCTCATTGTGTAACTCACTCACTCAAAGATCTAGAGCTTGGAGATCTTCTTGAAGCCAGAGTCTTCTCACACTCTTGAAGGAGGTGAAGTTGTGGTGAAGGAGAGGCTACTCTCATTGCAGTAGGAAGTCTTCTACGAGGTGGTGGTAACTATCTTTTGTGAGTTAACCTTGTGGTTGATTTACAATTTCGTTACACTATTTTGTTAGCTTCGTTGCTTCATTCTGTTCACACACACTTAGATTATTTCGACATAATCTAAATTTTGTATCATCATCTTCTTATTCTTCCATTAGTGAGTGCACCACTTTATATGGTTGAGTAGTACTCCCATGTTGTAATTTGGACATCTATTATTTTTAGTGAAGTAAGCATCCAGCTTACGTTCCCTATCCTTGTCTCAAGATCTCTTTCTTTCTCTATCTCACTTATCATCTTGTCAATTAAGTTGTGTATGCTCAAGGGGTTTTAGTATTGGAACGATCCTGGGGCCCCAAATTCCAACACAGATATATGTCGAATCCTAGCAAGAAGCATTGGGAAGCGTCAAGATGATTTTGAGATATCTGAGTAGCACTAAAGAGAAGTGTCTATGCTTGGGTAGAGGGAAAGCATCCATTATTGTTTACACAGATTTCATAGACAATCGTAAGTCTACATCAGGGTATATTTTTCATTTTGTTGGAGGTGCTATCTCTAGGAGATCTCGTTTTCAAGAATGTACAATTGTTTCCACTACAGAAGTAGAGTATGTTGTAGCAAGTGAGCATGTAAGGAAGCATTCTGGCTTTCCCAGACTACTTGTGATACAAGTCTACCTCAACATGTACCTCATTTACTCAATGATAGTTAGAGTGTCATTGCATTGGATAAGAATCCAATCTATCATTCAAAGACCAAGCACATTGAGGTGTATCACTTCATTAGAGACTGCTTAGCCATTTAGCACATTATTCTTGAGAAGGTTCATACTCAAGAAAATGTTGCAAGTGCTTTGACTAAATATCTAGCACAGGATAGCTTTTGACACTATTGTCACTTGATGGGGTTACTTTATTCATGACCTTACATAGTTACTTTTATATTGTGTAACATGCCCATCAGCTGGGAGGTATATTCTATATACGTACACTCAGGTATTCTTTATCATTCTTTATTTTTCTCCCATAGTCACTTTGGCCATATTTGCCTTTAGTGGGAGATTGTTATCATTACTGACCATGTGAAATCCAAATGGCTGTCGTATACTTTTGTATATGTTCCTTAATAAAACATATAAAGGCTTGGTCAATGATAGACTATAAGTTCGATCGCATTTTGTAACACCTACGAAATCTATCTTTGTGCTCCCTGTGTACTATGTTTTTTTGTGTATTCCATAGCCTCTGTGCAGACTACTGTGTGTGGTGCCTGGAGTTCAATTTTTCTACTCTAAGGGTATCATCGTGGATCTCTCGAGAAGGGTATCATCATGGATCCCTCAACAAGGGTATCATTATGGAGCTCTCTAAGGTATCATTGTAGAGTTGTCGAGAAGGTGCATTGTCATCAAAATACTTCAAAAATGTAGATTGAGAGAAAGCTATGGATGAGGAGATGGCTACACTTTATGGAAATGAAACATGGAAGCTAGTTCCCTTGTTGTGAGGAAAGAAACCCATAGGATACAAGTGGGTTTACAAGGTAAAGCATAATGCTTATGGTAGCATAAACAGGTATAAAGCATGATTGGTAGCAAAAGCATATGCATAGATATATGACAGTGATTATGAGGAAACTTTCAGTCCTATAGCTAAAATGTCTACTATCATAGCACTTGTTGCATTAGCTACAAAAAAAGGATGGATTTTGCATCAAATGGATGTGAAAAATGCCTTCTTACATGGTGAGTTGCAAGAAGAAGTATACATGGACCAGCCACAAGGATACGAGGATTCAAAGGACCCAAAATATGTTTGTAGGTTGCAACAGGCTTTGTATGGGCTTAAACAAGCCCCTCATGCTTGGCATGCAAGGATTGCAAATTATTTAACCACCATTGGAATTTTTAGTGTGATGTAGATGACTCATTATACGCAAGGAAGGGTGATGATGACATCACAATTATGGCTATTTACATTGATGAATTGATTGTAGGTGGTGATAATGAAGAAATCATTAAAGAGGTAAAACAACTCCTTATGCAATAATTTGACATGAAAGATCTTTGTGGGCTACATTACTTTTTGGGCATTGAGATTATACATACAGAAACAGGTATATGGATGTTGCAAAGGCAATATGCCTTAAGTATGGCGCAAAAGTATGGTATGCTTGATTGTAAGCCAATTTCTATGCGATTAGATCAAAATTTGAAGTTCGATACTACATCATGTTAAGCATTGGAAAATGCTACTATCTACTTGAAAATTGTGGGAAGTTTGATATATCTTAGAATTACAAGACCTGATCTAAGCTACCTACAGGACTTCAAAGTCAATCTATGCACGTTCCCCACATTTAAATCCTCTGAGATGCACTCTATGGTATGTGAGTGCTACTTTGGATTATGCATTGTTTTATGATGTTCGTGCATAATTCTAGGTTCATGGATACACCAATAAGATTGGGTTGGTGGTATTCCAGATACAAGATCTACAAGTGGCTTTCTATTCTCACTTGGGAGTGCAGTTGTTTCATGGAGTAGTAAGAAGAAACCCACTATTGCTTTGTTAAGTACAAAGTCCGAGTATAGAGGTGTTGCAATGGAAGCATGAGAAGCATCATGGCTAGAGATGCTACTTGCAGATTTAGGTGTGTGGAAGTGCAAAATCCTATCATCATTTATTGTGATAATCTTAGTAGCATCGAGTTAGCATGAAATCTTGTTTTTCATGTTAGAACAAAGCATATGAAGTTACATTATCACTTCATCAGAGAAAAGGTATTAGTAGGTGATATTGATCTTGTTTATGTGAGGACAGATGAGTAGGTTGCTGATATTTTCACCAAAGCACTTGGAGTAGAGAAGTCAAAGAAGTTTTAAAAGATGCTTGGATTACAGGAAACGACATTGAGCTTGAGGGGGAGTGTTGAGATATCAAGCTCAACATGTGATGATCGAGGATGACACCTATCACTTTTTCATTTCTCTGACATGTATAGTGGTCAGTATATATCAGGGATACTTTAGTGAGCTTTACTAGATTCATCTATCGAGAGTGATGGCACATCTACTTCTTGCCAGGTCACTCATTCACAAACACTAGGATTTTCCTTATGTATTGTTCTTTATATATTGCACTAGTTATATTGTTGTATTAGGCCATTCTTGTATATTCTCTTTATGTAATAAATGAAGAAGAGAACATCATTCTTTCTTGCCTCAACCTATTTTCCTCCTTTCTTTGTGTGTGAGAGTGTCTAAGAGCTCTCTTCCTTATCTCCTTTCTGTTGATATATTTAGGTAGTGATGTGTGTGAACACTCTAGGACCGCCGGGGCACTTTTTTCCCTCTTTAGGAGGTTTTTTTCCCCCGGCTTGTATATACGCCTATTGCCCTAATGGGCTACTTATCTTTGTACATTCTCTAGTAATACATTCAGTCTTGTGTGTTGTGCTCCAAGCTTCTTCTTCTTCCTTGTGTTGTTCGCGTGCTTCCGCAGACGTCTATCTCCAACAATTGGTATCAGAGCAGGTCGTCGCTTCTTCTAGGGCGCCGTCGACACTCCTCCGTTTGCAGTCTCAGATTCGCACGAAATTTGGTGAGCATACTCAGGGTGTTTCGGCCTCCGAACGCACTATCGCAGCGCTTGTGTAGGCTATTTCGTCCTTTTGTGCCAAAGGTATATACCAGTTTTTGTTCGCCAGTTTAAGCATCTCGAAGTCTGCTACAGGTCTAGCAGAACTCGTCTGGGCAGTTATGTTCAACTTTTTGAGATACAGTCAATTTTCTGCATCAAGGTATTTTAGTCACCGGCCATGGCTGAAAGCAGTGATGTATTCCGTATGTTGGCTGTTGAGGATAAGTTGGATGGTACCAACTACCCATTATGGGCTTATATGATGCGACATGTACTGGTTGCAAAAGGATTGTGGAACATTGTGCAGGGTGTTGAAAGACGTCCTGTTACACCTGTAACGACAGGTACTGCAAATACAGGTGTTGGAGCTGATGAAGATGGTGTCGAAGATGATATTCCGCAGATTCCTGTTCGTGCTGCTGTTTCTGTTGCACTACTGCAGAGCAGATTCGTTGGGATGGCAGAGATGCCCAAGCACATGCATTGATAGCCTTGTCTGTCAAACGTGCCATTATTCCTCACATTCGCTCTTGCAGAACAGCAAAGGATGCTTGGGATACACTTACCACTTTGTACCAGGCTAGGAATGAGGCTCGTGTTGCTTACCTCCGAAAACATTTGGAGAGTGAGCACATGAATGAAGGTGATTCTATGGACAGTTTTCTTACAAAGATCAAAGACCTGAAGGAACAATTGATTTCTGCTGATGAGGTTATACCAGATAGCTCACTTGTGCACACCGTTCTGAATAGTCTTCCTGATTCATATCAAAGATTTGCCTCTACTCTTCGGTTGATGATGAAAGGCAATCCAAATGCCTTGTCATTTGAGGAATTAGTCTCTGTTCTGTTGCAGGAAGATCAGTCCAGGCAGAACAGGTCCATTATGCGTGTTGCAGATCAAGCTTTCCTGGCTAGTCAGAAGGGCAAAGGAAAATGGAGCTCTTCCACTAGTAAGCAAAAATCTGCAAATGCTGCACAATCGAAGAACTAGGATAAAGATGAAAAGAAATCAGAAAAGCAGAAATTGTTCTGCAAGTACTGTAAAGGAAATGATCATATTATAAAGAACTGTCCAAAACTGGCTGCTAAAGAGGCAAAGAAGAAAGAGGCTGGAATGGTTGTTGCAGAGGCCTCTACACCAAAAACAGAGTCTGCAAATCTTGTGCAGGAAGAAGAATCGGCGTTTACTACTGTCTGCAGTTTTGACCCATCTTCTCATGATCAGTGCATGTCTGCAGTAGACTCGGATGTTTGGTACTTTGACAGTGGGGCGACCAAACATATTACCTCGCAGCGCAGTTTCTTCTCTTCACTCGAGCCTGCCCCTACAGGGAATACTGTCACATGCGCCAATAACTCCTCTTATCCTGTTATGGGAGTTGGTAAGATCATTCTGACTACTGCTGATGGTAGTTCTTTCACTTTGTCAGATGCTTTATTTGTGCCAGGGATCAAAAAGAACCTGTTATCAGTTTCTACATTAGCCAAGATTGGCTTGGTTGTGAAATTCGTTGATGACAGGTGTACAGTCCATGATCTCTCAAATGGCGATGTGATTATTGCTTCTGGCATTTTATGTCGTGGGCTGTATAAGCTCATAGACTATGAAAGATCTGTGAATGATTTGGCATGTGCAGTTCATGATTCTCACGCTATGTCAGATGCAAAGCTTTGGCATGCACGATTTGGTCATCTGAATTTTGCTAGTTTGTTACGCCTGCAGAAATCTGAAATGGTGTCCTCTTTGCCCAAACTTGAGGCACCTGGAAAACATGTTTGTGAAGGATGTATTTTGGGCAAAATGCAGCGTTCTTCCTTTCCAAAAGATGGTTCAGTTCGGGCTACGCAGAAATTGTAGCTTGTACATAGTGATGTCTGTGGTCCTATGCAGACACCCTCTTTTGGAAATTACCTTTACTTCGTGACTTTCATTGATGATTTTTCCAGGCATGCATGGGTATATCCACTCAAAGCAAAGTCCGAAGTGTTCATGTGCTTCAAACAGTTTTTGGTTTTAGCTGAAAATCTGTCAGCATGTAAAATGGGCACCCTCCGTTCTGATCGAGGGGGGGAATATATGTCTTCAGATTTTAATGCATTTCTGGCTGAACGTGGGATAAAACACCAGTGTACAGTGCCGTATACACCTCAACAGAATAGAGTTGCTGAACGAAAGAACAGGTCACTCATGGAGATGGCGAGGTGCATGGTCAAAAGTCAGGCTTTACCACATAGTTTCTGGCTTGAGGCTGTCATGTGTGCAGCATATGTACTGAACAGGTGTCCCACTAAAGCGTTGCAGTCTATCACTCCATATGAGGCTTGGCATGACCGCAAGCCATCTGTTGCTCATCTGCGTGTTTTTGGTTGTTTGGCATATGCATTAGTGCCTAAACAACATCGCAGAAAATTGGATGATAAGGCAGTAAAATGTATTTTTGTTGGGTACAGTTCTGAAAGTAAAGGCTATCGTTTGTATCATCCACAGACTAAACGCATTCTAGTTAGCCGTGATGTTGTATTTGTGGAAGATGCTATTCAGCCATTGCTTTCATGTACTAAGGAGACATCTGTTAGCTCCAAAGACATGTATGATACTTTGATGCCTCTTTTTACAGGTGGACAGGCTAGTGCTGGTCCTAATGAGGCAACTTCTCAACCTTTGCAGGTTTCATATGATGATGCAGATCATTCCATTTCTGATGCAGATTTACATGATGCACTTGTTGATGAGAGAGCTGATATTGAGCAGGCAAAAACTATGCCAAAATGGCTGGTGCAGACTTTGCGTGACAGCAAATTAGATGCACCTTTGTCATATCGTACTCGTTCAGGCTCTCATAGTGCCTCCTTTGCATCAGATTGCTATGCTATGGCTGCATCTAGTCTCTGTGATGAGAATGAGCATGTTTCTTTTGATGAAGCACAAAATTCAGAAAATTGGATGGCTGCTATGCAATCTGAATATGATGCTATAATGAAGAATGGTACATGGTCTTTATGTGACTTGCCTCCTGGCAAGAAGGCCATTGGCACTAAGTGGGTATACAAGCTGAAGCGTAAACCTGATGGTACAGTTGACAGGTATAAGGCTAGGCTTGTTGCAAAGGGTTATGCACAAGAAAGAGGCATTGATTTTGATGATACCTTTGCACCTACATGCCGTATGACTACTGTTCGCAGCATTTGTGCACTTGCAGCCCATCATGGTTGGAATGTACATCAGTTGGACATTAAAACAACATTTCTGAATGGTGACTTGCATGAAGAAGTGTATGTTTTTCAGCCCCGTGGCTTTGTGCAGAAAGGGCATGAAAACCAGGTTTGCAGGTTAAAGAAGGCATTATATGGTTTAAAGCAAGCACCACGTGCTTGGTATGAGAAGATACATGCCTATCTAATTGCACATGGTTTTGAGAATAGTCCAACTGAAAGCACCTTATATGTTAAGCGTGCTAATGATGTGCTTCTGATCATTGTTGTCTATGTTGATGACATGCTGCTCAGTGGTCCTATTGAGACACATATTGCTGATTTTAAGGCTGATTTGCATGCCTCATTTGAGATGTCTGATTTGGGGCATTTGCATCACTATTTGGGCATTCAGTTTATGCATGTTGATGGTGGAATGGCTTTGTGTCAAACGAAATATATTGACACATTATTGCAGCGTTTTGGCCTTGAAGACTGTAAGCCTATTGCCATTCCTATGGAGACAGGTTTACAATTGAGTCTTCATGATGCTGGAGATGCATTTGATGCTGTTCTCTATCAACAGGCTGTTGGATGCTTGATTTACTTATGCATTACTCGGCCAGATATTCAGTTTGCTGTCTCACAGATGAGCAGGTTTATGCATTGCCCAGGAGTCACGCATTGGAAAGCGGTTAAGCGCATCTTTCGCTACTTAAGTGGTACTCGGCTACTTGGGTTGTTTTATCCCAAGGGGGGATCACTACCGCCAAATTTGCATGCTTTTTCTGACTCAGATTGGGCTGGTTGCTATGACACTCGTGTGTCCACCAGTGGTTTTTGCTTCATGCTTGGTAGCTCATGTATATCTTGGTTGAGCAAGAAGCAGCCTACTGTGGCCACTTCTAGTTGTGAGGCTGAGTATAGGGCAGCTTTCACAGCGACTGTTGAGTGTGTGTGGCTCAGACGCCTTATGGCTGATTTGGGTGTTGGCCAGTCTTCTGCCACCACCATCTTCACTGACAGTCAGAGCGCATTGGCAGTTGCGAGGAACCCCATGTTCCATGCTCGCACTAAGCACATTGAGGTGCATTATCACTATGTCAGGGAGAGGTTCTCTGCTGGGGAGATCAGCTTGGCATATGTGCCCACGCAGGAGAACATTGCAGACCTTTTCACGAAGGCTCTGCCTAGGGAGAAGTTTGAAGCTTTCCGCAAAGCTTTGGGCTTACTTCCTTTTGTGGAGTGATTTCCACATAGCTTGGCACTTCCTTATACATGAGTGCCAGCTCCTTGTTCACCGCATCACTCCCAGGGGGGATTTGTTGATATATTTAGGTAGTGATGTGTGTGAACACTCTAGGACCGCCGGGGCACTTTTTTCCCTCTTTAGGAGGTTTTTTTCCCCCGGCTTGTATATACGCCTATTGCCCTAATGGGCTACTTATCTTTGTACATTCTCTAGTAATACATTCAGTCTTGTGTGTTGTGCTCCAAGCTTCTTCTTCTTCCTTGTGCTGTTCGCGTGCTTCCGCAGACGTCTATCTCCAACACTTTCCCTTGACACAATTGAAATGATTAATGGTTGAAAATTTAGCCTAGTTGGTCAAGGAGCACATTTCTAACAGATGTCATATTCTTTGGCAAATCTAGTAGCATCCCTATAAATGTAAGGCCACCACAATCCCGTGTGAGGGATTTTGTGCACCAAGTCTTCTCCCTTTAGATGCCCTTCATTGTGTGTTGCTTCAAGCAAAAACTTTACTTCCTGTGGATAAACACACTTTTGCAAAATAACATCCTAGAAATATTTTTTACAACTCTCATTTATGAGTGAAAATGTTTTGGCCTTAATAATAATTTCCTCTTGTCTAATGGATTCATGTTCACAATAAGTTTTTTAGAAGTGAGAAATTGCAAAATTTCATCATACCAATCAATTTGAGCCTCTACAAGAAATAGAATGCTATCCATGGGATCATCATTAATACATGTTGGCCTTTCACTCATGGCCATCCTTGACACCTGGTCCACCATGTAGTACTCTTTTCTTAGCTTGATGCGAATCTCAAAGTCATATTCTTGAAAGAGTAGTAGCCACTACCAAACCCTTCTAGCTATGCTAGGCTTATTAATCGAATACTTTAGAGGTTGATGGTCTAAAATGATAATGAAATGTACACCTAGAAGATAGTGTCAAAACTTTTGAAGTGCGGACAACACAAATCTTTTCATTTTATAGTACTATAATTTATCTATGCTTTATAAGTAATTTTCCTACATATAAACATATGTTGGTCCACCTTGTGTGTGGATGGTTGTGCCAAGAGTACTCCAATTGCATGAAGACTCACATCTCTATGCACATTGGAACTCAAGTGACCAATTAGGAACAGTTAAGAGTGTCATAATCAATAACCTTAGTTTTAGCTCACTAAATGTTTATTTTTGCCTCAAGACTCCAAGAGAATGGGGTCTTCTTCCTTGATAGATGCTTAGCTATTTCTGACTACATTCTTACAAATCTTCCATGGTACCTTGCATGGCCTAGAAAGCTTTGTACTTCCTTAGGAGTCCACGAAATGGGCACGGAAAGAATGGTAGCTACTTTAGCCACATCAACCGTTATCCCTTTAGCCAAAACTATGTGGACAAGAAGAGAGCCTTCGATGACCAAAAATTGACATTTAACAGGGTTCAACTTCAAACATGTGTTGAGACTCTGTTCAAAGATTTTTTTCAAATTTTCCAAATGCTGATGAAAATCTTGTGTCATTGTTCTTCTATCTATACCTGAGAATACTTAAAAGTCATCCATGAAAATGTAGAGAAATGTCATTAACCGTTTACCCAATATTAGATACATCTTTCTATTAAAAGAAGCATGTGCATTTTTGAGACAAAAAGCCATGCATGTGTAGACATAAGTTGTTAGTATATGATCAATGTCTACTCCTCATGATTGTATGCACATTTTGTAAGGCCCCCATTATGAGGAAAAGCCAAGCGTGCATTACCCAATTGATGGGAATCCCAACTTGCATGTTGGATGAAGGTCATATTGGACCATGTAAGCTATTGTAAGGAAAGGGAGTTACCAAGGTCCCCAATTGTGGGGTCCGGGGCAGCGATGAGCAGCCCAGTTGGGGGGTCCAAGGGGGCCAGCAGGCCCCTTGGTTGGGGGGTCCCAGGGGGCCAATGGCCCCCCTGGTGGGGGTCCGGGGGAAGCGCCCCCGACGTGACGGTAAGGGGAATATTCCATGGAATATTCCCTATCAGAGTCAAAAATCATTTATATTTGTTAGGTCGGTTCAACCGTCCTAAGCCGTGTATGGCAATTATGCGGACGGTGGCCGCCCACGCTCTACAACCCATGTATATCCGTCCACGGAAGGCCACCCATGATCCTATATATACATGACTTCTACACTACCTGAGACATCGAATTGAGCCAGTATACCTCTACCTTTTATCTCCCTATCTAGAGTTGTTTAGATCACCATTTAAGCTCTACCTTGAGAGCACATGGGTGGACAACACCATCATCTTCATACTTGCTATTAGTAGAAAATTGTTGAGATTCTCCTATATCTGTTATCTTCTCTGCTACTTCTCCTGTGTTATATTGCATAACTATTTTCTTACATGGTATCATAGCTGTAAGGTTCGAATAGCTTAAAGTATCACTATCTTAGCCTACTAGCAGACTAGAATATCAATAGATTAATCGAGTGATTACATGATGGCTTCATCGTTGAACACTAGTCTTGGTGCTTCAGCTAATGTTAATGTTGCACCTATTCGAATTCGCCCACCTTCATTCACTGAAGGGAAGCTGGATGGAACCAACTATACACTTTGGAAGTTCAAAATTTCCACAATTTTGGACTCCTATGAATTACTTGACACTGTCATGGGACCGATGGGATTGGATCCAGAGCCTATACAACTTGAAGATCCAACAAATTCAAGATTGATGATTTAGCCAGATCAAAATCTTCTACGAGCTTGGAAGAGGCAGAATGTTGATGCATTATGTGCAATTATCACTAGTGTAAGTGATTTTGTGCTTACTTTAGTTCAACATACTACTAAAGCACATGAGGCTTGGGGCATATTGGCTCATCAATATGAGACCAAGAACCACACTAGGATACAGAATTTAGAAAATCAGTTGGCAAATGAAAGGCATTCTGATTCTGAAAAGGCTGAAGATTTTATCAAACGAATAAAACATCTTCAAGATCAATTGGCTATAGTTGGTGTTGTTATAACACCAGAAGAGCTGGCTCAAATATGTGTACATGTTCTTCCAGCAAAGTATGATGGATTAGTAATAGCCCTTAACACACTCAGGTAAGACCAACTCCCCTTACATTTGAAGAGTTTTGTGCTATGCTTTTAGAAGAAGAGATGTGGTTGAAGAATCGGCAAAGTACAAGTGATGCTACATTCTCAGCAAATGCAAAAGGTAAAGGCTCTTCTGATGGATCAAAGAAGAAGCCGAAGAAGAAAAAGTTCACAAGAAGTTGCTTCTATTGTGAAAGGAAAGGCCATGCCATCAAGAATTGTAGAAAGAAGCAAGCTGATGAACGGAATGGGACTGTAAAATCATCATGGAAGAACAAAGAGTCTGCAAACAACACAGAGTTGGAACTATGGGTAGCTATTGAAGAGGTATGCTCATCTGCTCAAGCTCGTGTTGATGAACCATGGATTTTAGATAGTGGATCTTCTTGCCATATGACCAGTAAAAAGGATTGGTATAGTTCCCTAGTGCCTCTACGGGAATCCATCAATGTAGTGGTGGGAAATGACTCCAAGTGTCCAGCGGAAGGAACTAGAACCATCTCTTTTATCACTTCTCCAGGTGTTGAGAAAAAGTTATTCGATGTTCTATATATACCTACACTTAAAAGAAATTTGTTGTCATTTTTTGCAATAATAGATCATGGACTCAAAGTTCACTTCAATAAGAGTGGTGCAGAAATCATGGATTCATCAGGTAATGTAGTAGGTAAAGGCATACGACGTGATAACTTGTATGAGTTAAGTGCCTTAACTGCTACAAAAGATAAAGATGTAAGCAGGTTATGGCACCAACCATTTGGGCATCTCAGATTTGCAGTTTTGAAGGAGATGCAAAGAATAGGGATGGTTGATCATTTGCTTGCATTTTCAGAGTTGCAGGAACCTTGTGAAGCTTGTATGATGGGCAAGCAGCAACGAAAGGCATTTCCAAGAGAGACCAGCCACCGATCCAAGCTCCTCTAGAGTTGGTACATGCTGATCTCTACGGTAAAATGTCTACACCTGCTTTAGGAGGATCTTTCTATTTTTTGTTGTTAGTCGACGATTATAGTAGAAAGATGTGGGTTTATTTCATTCGAGAGAAGGCTGATGCTTTTGAAAAATTTAAAACATGGCATAAGTGGAAAATGAATCGGGAAGGAAACTGAAGAAATTTAGAACAGATAGAGGAGGTGAATTCTTGTCAATAGAATTCAATAATTAATGTAAGGAGCATGGTGTGAAAAGGCAACTTACCACAGCTCATACACCTCAACAAAATGGCGTTGTTGAGCGCAAGAACAGGACAGTAGTTGAAATGGCTCGTCGTATGTTAAAGGCTCAAGAGATGCCTGATTCATTATGGGCAGAAGCAGTCAATACAGCAGTCTACATCCTCAATTGAAGCTACACAAAAGCATTGAAGGGGATGACTCCTCAAGAAGCATATTCTGGTACTTGTCTTGAGAAATACTTATACTACATTTATGGAATGTACCTTTCAAAGTAGTTCTTTACTTCTTTTGATCCTTTTGAATTTTATGGAATTACATAAAATTCTTTTGAATTTTACTTCTTTTGAATTACATTTATGGAATGTAATTCTTTACTTGTCTTGAGAAATACTTATACTACATTTATGGAATGTACCTTTCAAAGTAGTTCTTTACTTCTTTTGATCCTTTTGAATTTTCGTCTAAAGTTATTTTGCAAGACTTTAGCCTTTCAATACTTCCTTTAACTTTGATTTGAAAACCTATAGTAGTTGGTGTTGGGTGTGTGTAGAAGTGCGAGAGACACACAATAAGCACACACAAGGAGCACAAATGCAGCAAGACACACGAAGAAGACGATGGCTGGAATAGCTCTCTCTATGGATCGATGAACTGAACTGAATTAAGAGCTGAATAATATCCCTAAGTACAAAGTACCACCACATATGAGAGTATCAAGTATGTGGTAACATGGGGAAAAAACCTCTAGCCAACACTAGAGTAAAAAGTGCCCATGTATAGGGAAAAGGTTCACATCAAAGCTACTCGAGGAACACATAAGTGTAACAAACCCCCCTGGAGCGAATGATGTGAACACATACAGGGAGTGACAGATCAGCCCCCACAAGGTAACAAGCCTAAAGCTTTGCGAAAAGCTTCAAACTTTTCCCGTGGAAGAGCTTTGGTGAATATGTCTGCCACATTATCATGTGTAGGCACATATACCAAATCAATATCTCCTGCATGAAGGCGCTCTCTCACATAGTGATAATGCACCTCAATATGTTTGGTCCGTGCATGAAACACTGGGTTTCGTACAACAGCCAAAGCACTCTGACTATCTGTGAGAATATGCGTAGCAGCATCAATCTCCATGCAAAGATCCATCAATAGGCGTCTCAGCCATATACACTCCACTGTCGCTGTGAAAACTGCCCTGTACTCAGCTTCACAACTCGATGTCGCCACTGTAGGTTGCTTCTTACTCAACCAAGATATGCATGAGTCTCCAAGGAAAAAGCAATTACCACTAGTGGACACGCGAGTATCATAACAACCAGCCCAATCACTATCTGTAAAAGCATGCAAGCATGGCTGAACATCTCTGCCATAAAAGAGACCTAAGCTCAAAGTGCCTCGAAGATATCTAAACACACGTTTCACCGCTTGCCAATGCTTAGTGCTAGGGCTATGCATGAATCGACTCAACTGGGAAACTGCATACTGTATATCCGGCCTTGTGTTGCATGCATATATAAGACATCTCATAGCCTACTGATAAAGAGAAGTGTCAAATGCATCACTGTAATCCTCAACTGAGAACCTAAATCCTGTCTCAACTGGTGTGGAAACTGGCTTACAATCCTCAAAATCAAAACGATGAAGTAGTTTTTCAACATACTTTGCTTGATGCATAACAATTGCCCCCTCAACGGATACAAACTGGATGCCAAGATAGTAGCTCAAAAGACCAAGATAAGTGACATCAAAAGTATGCTGCAAATCAGCCATAAGAATGTCAAGTTTTGCATCACATGACCCAGTCAAGAGTATGTCATCCACATAAAGAACAAGCACTATAAGATCAGCCCCATTTTTGCGTATATAGAGTGTGCTTTCAATCGGACTACATGTGAAGCCAAGAGCAATCAAGTGCTTATGTATTTTGTCATACCATGCACGTGGAGCTTGCTTGAGACCATACCAAGCTTTATGCAAGCGACAAACCATATGCTCTTTCCCTTTCATAGAAAATCCAGGAGGTTGCTTCACATAGACCTCTTCTTGCAAATCTCCATTCAAGAAGGTTGTTTTTATGTCCAATTGATGCACTTTCCAACCTCGATGGGCAGCCAATGCGACCACGGTACAAATGGTAGTCATGCGTGAAGTAGGTGCAAAAGTTTCCTCATAGTCAATGCCATATTGTTGCGCATATCTTTTGGCAACCAATCTGGCTTTGTAGCGATCAATGCTACCATTAGATTTTCTCTTAATCTTATAAATCCACTTTGTACCAATGGCATTCTTTCCTTTTGGCAATTCACATAACTCCCAAGTACCATTCCTATGTATGGAATCCATTTCTGATTGCACAGCACTCATCCATTGTGGATCGTCACATGCATTTTCAAAAGAAAGTGGCTCTTCATTACATGTTGTAGCAATAAGAGAATAATCCACAACATTACTTGATGCATGGTGAGAGCTTGATCTTGTTCTACCAAGTAAAGGTGCACTCAATTTGTTGTCCTGCAAAGTTTGTTTCAGCCACTTTGGCATAGATTGTGCACTCTTGATAGACATACGTTCATTATGAAATACATCTTCAATATGTACATCATGCGTGGGCTGAATTTCATGCTCAGTTTCAGCCATATTTTGACGCAAATGTTCAGCCATATGTGGCTGGAAATTTCCAATAGTTTTGACAATTTTTTGCTGAATTTTTTCAGCCATGTTTGGCTGGAAATTCTCTAGATTTTCAGCCCTATTTGGCTGGAATTTTTCAGCCCTTTGAGCCTCAGTTGGCTGGTCTACATGGCCATAGTCAAGCGCACCATTTTGGAACAAAGGCATGAGTGTATCGAACACATCTTGTGAGCTAACTGTTGGCAGTTTTTTGCATTCAAGTAGAGGGAAAACAGAATTTTCAGCAAATACCACATCTCGACTCACAATAATTGTGTCCGTCAATGGATGGTACAACCGATATCTCTTACTTTCAGCACTATAACCAACAAATATACATTTCTTTGCCTTGTCATCAAGTTTGTGACGTTGTTGTGATGGCACAAGAGCATATGCCAAACAACCAAACACACGCATATGACTAACCATAGGCTTATGACCATTCCAAGCCTCATAAGGAGTGATGACTCTCAATGCTTTTGTAGGGTAGCGATTCAACACATAGTTTGCACACATGACCGCTTCCATCCAAAACTTATGAGGAAGATGCTTTCCTTTAACCATACATCGTGCCATTTCAAGTAGAGTTCTATTTTTACGCTCGGCAACACCATTTTGTTGAGGTGTATATGGCACCGTACATTGGTGTGAAATACCTCTTTCACGAAGAAAAGCACTAAAATCATGTGACATGTATTCACCACCTCAATCCGTGCGTAGAGTCAAAAGCTTTTGTGAAGAAAAATTTTCAGCCATAGCTAAAAATGCTTTGAAGCAAGAAAATACCTCATTCTTTGCTTTCATAGGATACACCCATGTATGGCGAGTAGCATCATCAATGAAGGTAACAAAATATACATGCTTCCCAAAAGATGGAGTCTTGACCGGACCACATACATCACTATGAACAAGCTGCAATTTTCTTGTAGTGTGTGTATGACTATCGTTTGGAAAAGAAGCACCATGCATTTTTCCAAGAATGCAACCTTCACATGCATGCTTTTCAATGGACTCAAGTGTAGGCAAGCCAATAACCATGTCCTTCTTTTGCAAGTAGAGCAAACTATTGAAGTTCAAGTGACCAAAACGAGCATGTCAAAGCTCCATTTCAGCCATGGAAGAAGTATGAGCAACTAAGGCATTCGAGGCAGCCCTCTTGTATGTATCCATGCGATACAAACCATTACATAATGTATCGGACATCACGATAACATCGCCATTGTTGAAATCATGAACCATACACTTATCATCAACAAAGTGTACATGAAGTCCGGCTTTGGCAATCAACGGAACTGAAATTAAGTTCTTCTTGATATCGAGCACATACAATGCATTTTTCAAGAGAATCACACCTCCATTTGCAACCGTAAGCTCAATTTCTCCTACTCCAATGATAGGATAAGAGGCATTGTTTGCACACACCACATGTCCTCCTTTAAGTGCATCTTTCAAAGAGGCAAAAAATCTTTTGCATGATGTTATGTGCTTTGAAGCACCACTATCAAAGAACCAATCTGAATCAGCCTCACTCACAACCATACATTTAGAATGTAAAGAAGCATCATAATGACATGTAACAACACATGCCCAAAAATCTTGAGCCATGTTAGATTCATCATTCTTTGCATTTGCTGAATTTTCAGCAATAGACATGTCGGATTCCTTCTTTTCATTGCATTTTGCAAGCTTTCTACACTCATCAATAGTATGACCAGCCTCCGGCAATATTTGCATCTCTTCTTCTTTTGCAAATCACCATCATTAGAGGAATGAGTGGAAGAGGAAGCTTGAGGCTTTGGTTTTGATGAACCCAAAGCTGAACCATACTTGCTTTTCCCCTTTTGTGAGATAGCAAGTGCTTGCGTTCCCTCAATCAAACCACTCCTATTCACTCTAGATTGCTCTTCTTGCAAAAGAAGAGACACAACCTCATCAAATGCATACATATTAGGATTTCCTTTTGCAACCAAACGGAGTGTAGTAGCAAAGCTTTGAAAAGATTCCGGTAATCCTTTCAACAATGTAGAAATGAGTGATGCATCCGAAATGATCTCATCTATGTTTGCCAATTGCTCTTGCAAGTCCTTGATGCGTGTCACATACACATCCACCGACTCATTTTTAGCCATACATACATCCTCAAGTTGCTTCCTCAAGTATGCAACACGTGCTTCATTACGCACGGCATACAAAGAAGCAAGAGTGTCCCATGCCTGTCGTGATGTAGGACATGACCGAATGTGTGGAACTATATGACACTTCACTGAAAGCGCAATCAAAGCATGAGCTTGAGCATCTTTTCCATCCCATCTAAGCTGCTCCTGTGTAGATGGAGAAGGAGAAACCACTGTACTCGAAGAAGAAGCTCCATCTGTGACAGTAGACTATGAAGTAGAAGCACCTGCCGGTCTTCGATCTACATCTGCCACTATGTTCCAAAGTTGTTTTGCAACAAGAACGTGCTTCATCATGTAAGACCACATCGGATAGTTGGTCCCATCAAGCTTATCTTCAGCTTGAAGCATGCCAAACAAGTCATTGCTTCCCGCCATTTCACTAAGGAACAAGAATGTGACAAAATCTTCACTTCGATGAAAGCTGAAATGAGTGCTGAAATTTCAGCTCACAAACCATCACTCTGATGGCGATTCTGACTGCACAAATGGCTTCGAAATGGAGGTAAAACCCGAACGCATCTGGTGGAAATGTTTCCGGGCTGCTGAAATTCACACTTCTATGCTCCAAAGTCGATTTGCACTGTTAAAGTGCGCACGCGCCATGACGCGAAAAACCGAAACTTGAGAAGAAGCTGAACCTACTCTGATACCATTGTTGGGTGTGTGTAGAAGTGCGAGAGACACACAAGAAGCACACACAAGGAGCACAAACGCAGCAAGACACACGGAGAAGACGATGGCTGGAATAGCTCTCTCTATTGATCGATGAACTGAACTGAAGTAAGAGCTGAATAATATCCCTAAGTACAAAGTACCACCACATATGAGAGTATCAAGTATGTGGTAACATGGGGAAAAAACCTCTAGCCAACACTAGAGTAAAAAGTGCCCATGTATAGGGAAAAGGTTCACATCAAAGCTACTCGAGGAACACATAAGTGTAACAGTTGGGACCTTTTCTTCAATCCCTTGACTTGATCTGATCCTTTATCTCTAGAAATGGCGGCTTTCACATAGGTGACATCTAACATGGATTCTCTTAGAATACAACCTATTTTACAAAATAATTTTAGCCATTGGTCCTTATCTCTCAAAATCATACATTTCTATTGCTTAATCGAAAAAAAATTTACATGCATAACTGAGATCTAAGCAAATCATTAATCGATGAGATGCACTATTTCAGCACTTCACTTCAAATAGTTGATGTGTGAATGGTCCTATGAATCATACACACTCTATACAAAGAATTAGAACACAAAAGTTTAACCATAACTTGGTTTACTATTGAATTAGATTTGTGTACAAGGATTCTTGATCCACATGATCATCCTGAGAGAAATGAGAAATTGATTGAGCTCTAAATTTTTTAATTTCCCTCAACACATCTACCTTAACATTGGTAACAAACTCTCTTTATTTCTAATGTCTTGATTCCCGTATATAGCCACAAATTCATAACTAGATCATGACTAATACATTGGTATTCACTTGTCTTATTGATTTCCTAACTTACTTCTAACTATGGTACTTTCAAACATGCTTTTTGAATAAGGGTCATTGTAGACCATAATTTTTGATATTAAAAGCAAAGGCTTTCTACAAAAGTTACCAACTTTTACTTTCACACATGCTTTTTGAAGCTGCTCTCATGTAACCATTATTTCGATATAATAAAAAATTCCTATAAATATATGCACTCTGTGGATTGTTGAAACAAAGTGCATGTGGGGAGATTGCACCCAATATTGTGTTATGTCTCATCTCCTGGCATGTCTATTTTTCTATGGTTTTAGCATTCATAACCTCTGTGTGCCCGTGAGATAAGGTCCTGATAACAACATATATGCCACAAAAGCTATCATAGACATATATAGAAGGCCAAGGAGCTATTGATAGATAGTTATCATGTTCACATCGAACGTCTTCAGATTGCATGTGTCTAAGCTAGAAGATCCACATAATTTATAGAATTTGAAGCAAGGGCCAAGAATTAGCAAGGTTTGCTGAGGCCAAGGATAGACTTCTCAGAATTTCCCATCACCAAAGAGAGATGACACCAGATATTTGACAAAAGATGCTATATAGGATAATTGCATGCATAACTAATTTTCTCTAGAGTATTTCGTATCTTGGAAGGGTGTCCACTCTCATTCTCCTCTTGGATCATTGAGAACAATGATCTTTAGAAGGGGAGAGAATGTTAGACATAGATCCAAGTCGGATCATGTATGAGTGTGTGTTGGAACAAGAGCATGAGTTGATAAGGTTCCTAGCTCATAGGTTATCCTAAGGTTCCACCTTAGAAAGTAGAGTGAGCGTGCATGATGGCCACATGTCACACTAGAGCACTCTAGAAGCTTTCTAATCTTAAAGCAAGAGGATAAATAGGATGGGAGGAGAGTAGCACACACCATTTTCAAATCTCTTTGTGAGAAGTTGTTATTTCCCAGCTTACGAGTTGCTATTGAATAGAAGCTCCTTATAGAGGATTCCCTGTATACTCAATTGGATGAACTTTGTACGTTGGATGAACAACATTTTGAAAGCTTCTTATTGATGTAGGAACTTCATATTCAACAAGACCGCACCCATGACCATTTTCTTAAAATCCTGGTATTTACTTAAGGTCACCTGGTACTCTTTTATAATTTGAAATTGATCGGGTTGTAGGAAAATTCAAAGTTCAGAGAATTGGTCCCTATCGAATTTTGGCCTCGCCCGGTCCGACAACTTTTTGGTTGCAAACTTTTGTTGGAGAACCGATTAAAAATTTGATCAATGGGTCAAAGTTGCACCTTTTTTGACCACCTGCCATGTGTGTAAATTTTTAATCTGCTACCCATGAATGCATGTTTCAGCCTAATGATTTATCCTCCACCTCTCAACTTGCACACATCATTTGTTTCTTCTCAGCCTACAATGTCAATCATAATTCTTTTTTTATTAGATTATGCATTGTTGCATCTTTGCATTGTTCCATCTTGTGCTCTTGTATGGTCTTGCTTCCTTGCTTTCTTTAGCTGTCACATCCTTTTGCACCTATTCATCGTAGAAGCTTTAGCTCCCATCGAGCCGCTTTCTACCATCTTCAAAGATGCAACAATCAAATATCTAAGTCCCCACCAATTAAACACCTTCGCCCTCCTCCAGTGAGATGGCATTGTTGTGCACCCCATGGCCAGGAGTATCACTTGTGCTATCATTGTTGAGCCTTCTTTAGGAGTTGTTTGGAATGTTCTACTAAACGGATCAAAAGTTTGTACGTCCATCACCAAAGTAACACAACGATTCCATTTCCCCACTCAGCGCATCACCTCTGTCGAGCCCCTCTCATGCACTACTATGGAGCAATTATTTCCTTGTCATAGCTCTATTGAATACCTTATCAACTATCGTCGTGAGCCCAAAAGGTCCATTTTGTTGTTTTTGGTGGTGGCCATGAATCTACAACATCACACCTATGGCATATGCCGCCAGTTTTATTCCTTCGTCTCCACCTTCGCTCGACTTTTGGTCAACTAGATTGTTGTTCTTTTCAACTGCATTCACTGAGAATGCCAACTAACCGTGAAACAATTAGTAGTCTGGATCCACCGATACCCATCTCCCCTACCTTCTTTCAATCCTTTAGCCCTATGAGTTCCCAATCCAAGTATGCACCTTGTTGATCCCTCATGTCCTCACACCTCCACCCTTGCCCATTGTTGCTGATGATGAAAGCATTGGGCTTATTTTTCACATTGCTAAATGCCCCCACCAAGTCCATAGTTCTAGCTCCTCTGAAGCTTAACATACCACTGATAACATGGCTACGGTCGGCTCTGCACCTGTTGCAAAATCCAATCATACTCCTATGAAGGCAATGCCTATTCCTTGTGACTCATTAGAGGAATCCTTTCACTCCCCATCAAGCTCCACATAGCAACCTCTTGTTTCTCCCCCTCCGATGGTTCTTCCTTCTCGATCCGACAACCCCATGTCAAATGACCCTTTGCCCACTCTGCCACCATCTCCTCTCCACCCAACTGGCACCGCTCTTGTTGATACTAAGCCTCTTCCTTTATCCCCTGAAACATCTCCTCCATCTTCTCCAAATTATTTTCCTAAAGTTACCCCTCCTCCCCAGAGCCCCAACTAGTCCTGGATCAACCCCCTCCATCAATCTTGGAGTATACCCGAGCACTTAGATATCCAAAACTTCCTCCTCTTCCAAAATCGCAAGAAACCCATTGGTCTTTTGGGGTCAACGAGCATTGTAGCATCAATGAATTCTTCTATCTTAGTATTGTACTTATTTATTCCATATGCAAGAATTAATTAGTTGAGACATGAAAGCTTATCAACACACCAATACTCGTCTCCAGCATGATAATCACTTGTTGCAATATCAACTTCGTGAGCTCCAAGCTGATTTCTCGACTTGCACTAAAAAGACATATAACCTCGCTAAGTTGTGCTACCAAGAGTCCAAACACACTCAATATTTTAAAGGGTTTTATTAAGTTATAAAGGAAAGAGACCTTGTCGCTAAGCAGACCCATAACTTACAAGAGGCTAATGCTAGACAGCTCGAGATGATCGACAATCTAGGGCATGAAACAATGGTCAAGAAGGCTTCCTTGCATGACAGTGAATTCAAGTTGTAGCAATGCCAACAAGAGTAGGAACGTCTACACCAGACAACTAAAGGACTATAGGAGTCAAACACACAACTATCTGTTGAAGTATCCCAATTGACAGATGCAACCACTAATCGTTAGCCTGAGCTACCACCCTCCAATAAGCATAAGCATAATGCAAATGGTGAAATAATATTTTGAAATAGGATTTTTACTTACAGGAAGAGTTAAGCATCCAACTGGTAGAACCTTAGATCTAGGCAATCCTATCCACTACCACCTCGAGTAGCCAGCAATCTTCTAAAGCAATTCTTCTAGATTCTCACCAATTCCAAAAGCTGCTGAAAACCATTGTAAAGAAAATCTAGAATACCTTCCAAGAAACTAAAGAATCCCTGAATTCTAACCTTCATACACTACCTGATGACAAACCTGAGGATGATTGGACATTGTGCACCCTAAGTCTTTTTTTGGTTCAAATCCTACACGTGTACCATTGTTAGGCCATTGAATATCATTATAATTACTTTTTGGTGTAATTTCAATGATTGTAATTTCCAATGACCAGTCATGACAAAAAAGGAAGGATTGTACCCTTGTAACTTTTTGCCAATGAATGAAAGGATGCACAAAGTCTATTGAGCAAGACATCACCTCGTGCATGTGTCGATGACGTTTGGCCATGGTGCTTCGGGCACATTTTTTATGCATACTATTGTGTCCAATATTATTTGTATGCCTATTTGTGTTTATTGAAGGCTATAATTGTTAATTGCTAATTTTCGTGTAAACATGTTTGTTGAAATTGATAAAGATCATGTAGTTGTAAGTGTGAATTATATATGAATTGATCCGATACATCTATGGTGGTGTAGTTTTGTAAATATTCAGTTCGATAAGTTCATACTCAACTCTGTATATCTGTTAGTGAGTTGGTGAGGAACAATGTTCGAGGTATTTTGTGTCTAGTTGATGTGATTAGAGTGTCCTATATCTTGGAGGGTTGACTATTAGGAGAAATCCAAAGGCTTAGACTAATCTAAGTCATCCCACCCAATGACCCATTTTGACCTGTCTCTTTCCTTAATCAGAAGGGAAGAAGATTAACGCTTGTAGCATTGGAAGAATGCAAGGAGGCAGCTATGAGAAAATTGTAGGTAAAGCAAGAGGAGCATAAACAGATTGATGATAGGTATCTAAGGGCCAATGAAGTGTAGGAGGGATCCTTGGTCCTCCTGCATCAAATTCTACCAATACCTACCAAATTGGCACCAAAGTGGATAGGACTCTACAAAGTGATAAAGGTGTTATCGCAAAGAGCAATACAATTGGAAGACTTGCAGGGTGAGAATATGCCCCTAGTCAACATCTCCAAGGTGAAGACTTATTTGAGTTGAATCAAGTGAGAAGGAATTCACTCATTGTAAATATCTTCAAGTCAATTGATTTTGTTTATCTAGTTCATTTTGTTTTAATAGCAAATAAAGGAGAAGTTTGCACTAGGATGGTGCAAAGACTTGATGCGGGGATCTATAGTTTGGCAAAAGGTAATATCACTCTTGCATTGCTCACATAGTACTTGCCTTTCTGGATGTAGATATGACTTTGGCTAGCATTGGCCACCTTGACTATTGAATCCATGGGCTATATTTCTATACATATTTGGGCACTAGATTTGGCAAAAATCCTTTTCTTGGGCTATGGCATGGGTTCTTCGAGCATCTCCTTGGAGCATTTCCTTCAGCATTTTCTTGGGCACTTTCTATGGGGCATGTTCCTTGGGCTTGGGGGAGCCACCCTCAGCGACCTCTTGTCGTTGGGCTTGGAGGTAGCCACCCTAGAAGACCCGTTGCCCTATGGGGTAGAAGGGTTGTTGGTGCAGACTGATCACAAATTGATGCTTATGAAGCCCAAATGAGGTCGAGCAAGTATATGGATAAAATCAAAGTTGAGGACCAGTAGTGGTGTGTGTTGTGTTATTATAAGCAAATTGAAGAAATGACAGCTTTTTATCCGAGTTACTGGGATTATCTAATGAATAACAATGCAATAAATCAAGAATAGTACTATTTGTAGCCTCACTTTGTCCATTACTTTCGGGATGAAATGCAGAGCTAAAATCTATTTTAGAACCAAAATGTTGAAATAAGGCAACCCAAAAATGACTTCAAAATCTAACATCACGATCAGATAACATTACTTTAGGAAATCCATGATGTGGGAAAATGCATTTGATGAATAATTTTGCAGCCTGAGGTGCAGATAAAGTTTTTCTACAAGGAATGAAATATGCATATTTACTAAACCTATCAACTATTGTCCATATCATATCATTATGTGATGAAGTGATAGGAAGATCTATGATAAAATCCATAGAGATCTGTTCCCATGGTTCATTCGAAATGGGAAGTGGCATTAATAATCCAAATGATTTACCGTGATGACATTTTACACACTGACATACAATGCATTGGGAAACATAATGTGCAATATCTTTTTCCATGTGTGGACAAAAGAAGAAAACTTTGCAAGCAGAAATGGTGCTTTGTATGCCTCTATGACCCATGTAAGTTGGTTCATGCATTTCTTTGATGACAAAATCTTTAAAAGCTTGGGTTATGCAGAATCTATGTTGAAAATAAAGTAAACCATGATGAAATGTGTACTTTCATCAGATAAAGGTGCACCATTGTTGAAGGCATGCTATGCACGTGAGAAAGACAAATCAGATGCATAAGTGGAGATCATTTCCTGAAAAGAATGAATTTGGATGGCAAAAATATTATGCAAAACAACAAAATGTGAAGGAAAACGGCTCAGAGCATCAGCTACAACATTAGCTTTACCAGGTTGATATTGGATTATGGGTTGGAAATTTTGAATGAATGGAGCCCATTTAAGATGCTGATCAGAGATTAAGGGCTGATTTAATAAATGATTAATAGCATGTTGATCGGTTTTGATTAAGAACTCAGAGCCCATAAGATAGTGTTTCCAAATTCACAAAGCATGCACAATCGCTAACAATTCTTTATCATATGTACTATAATTCTTTTCTGAGGGCTTAAGTTTTCTACTCTCAAATGCAATGGGATGATCATTTTGCATTAAAAGAGCACCTATTCCTGAACCACTAACACCAGTAATGACATGAAAAGGTTGTGAAAAATCAGGTAACTGTAAAACAGGTGCATGTTTGAGTTTTTCAAAGGATTGTTGTTGGGTAAGTCCCCATGCAAATTTTATTTTCTTTTTCAATAATAAAGTAATAGGTAGTGCTAAGTAAGAAAAAATTTGAACAAAATTCCTATTGAAACTAGCCAACCCAAGAAAAGAATGAACATCATTGACTGATTGTGGTGTATGCCATTCTATTATAACTTTAATCTTTTGTGGATCCACATGCACACCTTCACTTGAAATAATATGTCCTAGATATTCTAGCTTACATTGAAAGAAGTAAGTTTTTTCAGGATTAGCGTAAAGTGTGTTCTCTTGTAGCAAATGAAAAATTGTTTTAAGATGAGTGTCATGCTCACTATCATTCTTATTGTAAACAAGCATATCATCAATGAATACAAGAACAAAAGCTTGGTAATCAAGAAAAATGTTATTCCTCATTCGTGCAAATGTAGCAGAGGCATTAGTAAATCCAAAGGGCATTACCATAAATTCTTAATGGCCAGTTTGAGTTCTACATGTAGTCTAAAAAATATCACTTTGTGTCACTTTGATGGTAACCTGATTTTAGATCAATTTTACTAAAGACACGAGCTCCTCAAAATTTTCTAAAAGATCATCTATTCAAGGAATAGGGTATCTACTCTTTATTGTGATCTTGTTAAGGGCTTTATAATCAATGCACCTTCCATAAGTTTTATTCTTCTTCTCTACTAAAAGAAATGGTGCTCCAAAAGGGCAAGAACTAGGCCTTATAAGTCCTTTCTGTAGTAGGCCTTTTACTTGGTTTTCTATTTCCTTTTGGTGTAGTGGTCCATGTCTATAAGGTGCTTTAGGAGGAGGAGAACTATCAGGTACTAAGTCTATGCTATGGTCAAAGGATCCTCGAGATGGTGATAGTTCAGAAGGATACTCAAACATAAAACAATCCCTATAAGTAGTCATGAAAGGTTTATGTGCATCAGGAAGTGTATGGTTATAATCATTTATGACATTGACAAAAACAATGCATGAATTGACTCCTTTCCTAAATGCACATTTTACTTGAGTATGACTAATCAATGGAAATGGTTGGAAATCATGCCGCGCAGACGAAGTAATGATTTGACCTTTAAATTCAAAGTTAAAGTATGTGTATGGTAGTCAATGCATGGATTATTATGATGATGAAAAGGCATACTGAGTATAACATGGTAAGATTGTGAAGGTGCAATTAAAAATGTTCGTGCATTAACATATGGGCCTATGCTAATCGTAACATCTTGCACTTCTCATGTTACATTATAATGACTACCTTGAAATGAAGCTTTCACTTTATACAAGGAAGGAAATGTTTTTAATGTAAGTTCTTGTACTAATAAATGTGAAATGAAATCATGTGAATTACCATCGTCATGTAAAATATTAACCTTGTTATTGATACTAACCTACATGCAAAGTAAATGAATTGAGATATCGTTACCCAAGGTACTTAAGTCCTTCTCCAATGCTTCCTCTGTCCAAACAGGAGGAATTTCTTCATTATGGGTCTCCATGTTATGCAATTGAGCTGCACCTAGTTTCATGTGAAGAGGTCACAATCGGCATTTATTTTTGTATGTCCACATTTACCACAATTCCAGTAGGTGATATGTGATTGCTTATGTTGGACATCCACATTTGAAGTTTGGAGGGTAGGTGATTTGGTAGGTTGGAGGGATGAAGCAACAAGTGGAGTTGAGTAATTGGATTGTGGAGGATGAGGAAAACTAGAGTAAAATGGGGCATTAAAATTATGATTCATTGGAAACATGGGTTTAGCAAAAAGTGATCATTGACGTGGTTGTTGTAGACGGATCGACTTTCTTATGGATTGGAATTCCTTCTCTGCATCATAGGCAAAAGAGATAGCCTCATTGAGAGTTGTAGACCATAGGGTGTGAAGCTTAGCTTGGATTCCCACCTCCAAACCATCTTCATATTTCCATTGCAAGCTATCCTCTAGTACATCTTAAAGCATTCAAACCAATAGTAAATTTTGCCAAAACCACTCTATGTAGGTAGTGACCGTGTCACCCTCCTTCCATGTAAAGGTTGTCCATGCCCGTCGAACATGTAGATGATATTGAAGAGGAAGAAAAGGATCCTTCAGTTTATCTTGGAAAGCCTTCCACGTTGTTGGATGATTTGTACTGTGGTGCATGACATTCCATCAGAGCTGAGCTTTTCCTACTAAATAGTTAGTGGAGACTTTTTCACTTTCAACATATGTTTCATCAGTATAAAAATCTCCAAACTGTGACAACCATGAAAGAACTAAAGGGCCATCCTTATGTCCATCAAACTATAGAAACTAGTAATTTTTAACACCAATCTTGGAATGTGTGCCATCCGATTGGGCAGAGACAATAGCTTTTACCACCCTCGTAAGGTTATCTTTATCAGATTGCATCTTTTGGAGTACTTCATCATGTTGTCAAATCTCGTTCTGAGCACCTCGAAGTTTGTGTCATAGGAGCTCGAGCTGTTGCTCGAGTGTTACCTCGAGTAGAGGTGACTCACCGAAATCCTCCATGGTGTTTGTAGGGTCCATGAGTATGTAGAGAACAAAACCCTGTTTCTAGATATGTAAAAATAATTTTTGAGATTGCTTGAATCAAAATGTAAAAGGAAGAGTTGTTCTTGGGAATTGAAAAAGTAAGAAAGAGATGCAAGTTGTGTTAAATATAAGAAAAGAGAACTAGAGTGACAACACAAAGAGATAGTGTAGTGATAAAGCACTTCCCTTGTGAGAGTGAGGTTGTGGATTCAAATCCTCCCACCTCGATGAATATAAAACTCCTTGTTGCCACTCATAAATTAAAATTGGTTTGTGTGTAGCCAACAGCTACCAACGGTCGCTAACAGAACCTTGGGTGCCAAAGATGCCAAAGTAATGTCTTAAGTTATGCCTTACTCGATGCCTTGGAGTAAGCCAAATATGTAAACGTAGGTTCTGGTTTTGGAACTAGAACAAAAACCAAAACCAGAATCAAAATCGGAATCGAAAAAAAAATGGAAATGAAAATGAAATCAGAATCGGATCACAAACAGAGAATGATGAAACAGAGATCAATCACCAAAATGAATAGAAATAGACCCCTCCAAAGTGACACACACAAGGTTTCGATACCAGTATTATCAGGATCTTATCTCACGCACACACAGAGGTTATGAATGCTGAAAACACACAAAAAAATAGACATGCCACGAGACGAGACAGAAGGTAGTATTGGGTGCAATCTCCCCCCATGCATTCTGTTTTGACAGTCCACATAGTGCATGTACTTATAGGAATTTTCGATTATGGCGAAATAGTGGTTACATGAGAGCGGCTTCAAAAGGCATGAGCGAAAGTAAAAGTTTGTAACTTTTGTAGAAAGCCTTTGCTTTTAATATCAAAAATTATGGTCTACAATGACCCTTATTCTAACCACTACTTTACTAATTATTTCTAACAATAGAACCCTCTATGTGGGTTTATTTACAAACTATATAAATTATAAATCAGATTATTGATATCCACCCTTTCATGCATTTCATGCCCTCACGAACCTTGAGTTGCTATATCAAAAACACCAAAACACATTAATACATCAATAAATTAACACTCCAACAATTCCTTGTCCAACACATTCCATAATTCATAACATATGCAACTAAAGTTATGGGATGTATGCTACAATCCATCTTAGAAGGAAGTGAACCAATTACCTAATCATGCATTATAGGTACATCTATCCCATTCTTTCTTCTCCTCTAACATATGTGTGTTTAACTAATCTTTTGGGTTTGACACTACAAATATGATTTGAATCTAAATATCTCATGTAATCTGAAGATAAATAGTGTGAAGCTCTTACCTTCTTGTAAGTGATCCACTATCTTCTACATAATTCCTAAATGTCATGACATTACTTTTCCTAAAATGGATATCACTAATTCTTGTAGTCTAAAGATATGTCATTTAGACATCTGGTGGATCTTCTTCTATCATCTGGACGAATTGAAGTCATCCCTTTTTTTTTCTTGATTCCCTTGAATCCTGAGATAGATTGTGTCTCTTTTAAGGTTGTACTAGACCTTATCCCCTAATTCCTTCTTGTTGCTTATTGACCTTAACACTTACAGGATTCATCTGATTAACTTGTGTCCTTGTCAATATCAAGATATTTTCTAAAACATCATGCTTAGTATTTTAATTCCTTTAATAAACTTGATTGCAAACCTTTCCTTTCCATTTATCTTCCTATTAGAACATGGATTTCACTTGTTTGCTTTAGAGAGATCTTTCTCTCCTTAAATAGAGTCATCAATGATGGGTTTAAACTTATAGATCTACCATAATTGCCTACAAACTTGTTGTGTGTACCCTTTTTGTATAAACTTCCAATAGACTTGGTACTTTTCACCCTTTTTGTACTTAAACATATAACTTCGGTCCACATGACCACTTTATTCTCTTTGACCTACTTGGTCACTTTTATGATTGCCTATGGATAGAAACATCAAACTTGTTTCTCAACTTGTTTTACATTTGGAGCTAAGTTTCTTGCTTGTAGACCTTGCATTTTTGTATAAGCACTCCCTGCTAGCCTTTCTATTTAACCTTGTCTCTCCTTGCTAGGTGTTTAGACTATAGCTTTGCCTCACTTTCTCTTTGCAAACCTTAAATTTTTGTATATCTTGGCCATTCTCTCTTGAGTACTTGACCTATAGACTTGCCTTGTTTGTTTTCTACAAACCTTGGCTTTCTGTGTATCTAGGCCATCTCTCTTGAGTACTTGGCCTATAGACTTGCCTTCTTTGCTTAATGAAGATGATTTCACCTAAGATCTCTATTCTTCATTCTTAGGCAGAGAAATAGATAGAAATATCCCATCTTCCCGTACTAAACTACTATGGAATCAAGATATGATTCCTTCTATAGAGCTACTAACTCTGACGTCTATGTCTCAACTTCCAAACCTAGGAAGTCCTTACATGAATTTCTTATTTCTAGTTTTTGGCTATGGCATTCTAATCAAACTTGATTTTCCCTTTCATTCCACAAATATGAAGTCTATACTTCTTGTGAAATAAACTCCTTTCTTCTATACACATAGAAATAAGCACTAATACTCATAGTATGTAGTTACGGTAACTGCCTATGAACTAGACATTGAATTTACAAGTATTCTAAACTTGTAGGTATCTTTAGAGTTCTCTTCTAAGGTTTCAAAGTACCTTGAGACCTCTTACATCTAAGTTTCTAATTTATGAGACCTTGGTAAAACTAGCCCTTGTCTCAATTTGTCCTTTCTAAAAAAGGGAAATTTGCTTTACTCAACTTATTTGAGGTTTTTCCAAATTCTCACCTCTTTCTAGATGTATTACTTTAAATCTTTCTCTTTTATTCCTTTTTATCAAAATGCTACTTGAATTTTTATAGATCATTGAATCTTTGATTATAGACTATCCTTTATTCTAGGTTTTGGCTAGACACCCTAGAATTCTTAGCTATGAAACTACTAAGTTTCTTATTCTAATGACCTTGGAAGCACTTGCCCTTGTCTTAAGACCTTCCTTAGTCTTATACTTGAGAATTATTTTTTTTAATCTAAGAAAATCCATTCAATGATACCATACATATGATATCTACTATTTTACTATAATATCCAGAAATGTATACCTTTGATTGATCAAAATGCTACTAATCACTCATCTTGATCACTATTCATTAAAAATTATATAGCTTTGGGTGCTCGAGTTCTTTCTAAGATCTTGTTGATTCATAGAATCCTAAGATCTTGGAGCTCTCACCCCAAATTTTTTCTCTATAGGCATCTTATGGTCCTCTCTAAGATCTATTGACTCGCACAATCATGAAATCTTAGGCCTCATACTTCTTGAAATTAGTGTAAAATTTTGAGAAAGGGCACTATAAGAAAATTTTTTGCCTTGTGAAGACAAAACTTTGCAAAAAAAAGGGAAAAAACAAACAAAACAACTCCTTGCCCATAAGGAGGCAAAACTAAAATAAAAATATAAAAGAAACTCTTAAAAATAAAGTCCAAGTTTCAAGTGTCAAACTCGGGTGTATAGAAAAAGTACAACTACTTCTAACAGCTATAAATATTGACCTGGCTAACCTCTAAGCTATAGGTTTCATGTCCTGGAAGCAAATAGCTACCAACATAATTCTTAGAGGATCGAACCATTCTAAGTACATCGATCCAATGATATGGGTTTGAGTTCATAATATCTACTAGTGTTAAACTTGAAGTTGCATTTGACCATGGATTTTACCATAGCTTTTGTGAGCACTCTTTTACATCGTGTTTCCCTACTTCCCTCCCTTCTTCACTCTTCCCATTCAAATGAATTTGAGTCTCAAACACCTCTTAAAAATAGTGAAAAAGTCTCACAAATCTCCCAAATTGTGAGAACTTGGAGATTTTGATGTTGATATATTTTGGTAGTGATTTTGTGAACACACTTAGGACCACAGGTGCACTTTTTTCCCTCGACTTGTATATACACCTATAAACCTAAGGTACCACTTATCTTTTGTACATTCACTTGGTAATACATTGTGTGTTGTGTTGTTCTCCAAGCTTCTTCTTCTTCTTCATTGTGTTTTCGTGTGCTTCCATAGTCCTTGAACTCCAACAATTGATATCATAATAGATTGTTTCTATAGGGCATTGTCGACACCCTTCCTCTCACAATCTCAAACTCGAACAAAAACTGGTGAGCACACATGAAGTCATTAGGAGTTCAAAACTTCATTTCTATGTGGCATCAAAATTTTGATTTGAGCTCATTTTGACCTTTGAATATACTATTGTAATGACTATGCAAGACATTTCACCCTTTTGTGCCGAACATATATACAACTTTTGGTTCACGAGTACAAGTGCCTTGAAATCTACTACAAGTCTAATGGATCTTGATCGGATATTTCTCTTCAACTTTTCTGAGATACAATCGATTTTCTACATCAGTGTATATAATCATTGTCTATGCATGAAAACAATGCTATATTCCATATGTTAGATGTTGAGGATAAGTTGGATGGTTCTAATTACCCATTGTGGGCATGCGTGATGCATCATGTATTGCTAGCAAAAGGCTTGTGGAACATTGTGCAAGGTGTTGAAATATGGTCACCTACACCTTCAAATATAGTGATAGCAAGTGATGTAAGTTTTGTTGAAGATGATGATTTTCCATTTATGGGTCCTAGTATGGTTCCTATTGCACCTACTACATGCAGCTATCTTGGGATGGAAGAGATGATGCACAAGCTCATGCATTGATAGCTTTTTCTATCATGTGACCTTCATCCCTCACATTCACTCATGCAAAATGACCAAATATGCTTCATCTTTTTGTGCCAAATATATATATAGGTTTTGGTTCACCAGTATAAGCATCTCGAAGTCTAATATAGGTTTAGTAGAACTTGATAGGGTAGTTCTATTCAAATTTTTGAGATATAGTCATTTTTCTACATCATGGTACTTTAGTGAGTGGCCATGGCTGAAAGTTGTGATGTATTCAGTATGTTGGCTATTGAGGATAAGTTGGATGATACCAATTACCCATTATGGGCTTATATGATGCATCATGTATTGGTTGCAAAAGGACTGTGGAATATTGTGCAGGGTGTTGAAAAACGTCCTATTACACCTACAAACATAATTGTTGAAGGTGATGCAAATGGCATTGAAGATGATGATATTCTTCATGTTCATGTTCTTGTTGCGGTTCCTATTGCACCTACTACAGAGCAAATTCATTGGGGTGGCTCGTGAAGATCAAGTGAAGACAAGCAAGTATATGGATAAAATCAAAGAGAAGTTATGTTGCAGATAAAGATCAAGAAGAATGAGTTATGAATAAAGAGCTTGAGATATAATTGTGCATATATTCACCTAAAAGGATCCTAATTAGTGTACCATAGCTAGGATAAGTCTGCCCTTGCAAGATAATGTTTATGCTAGATCTCCTACTTGATGACTCCTTGCTCAAGATTTGTTCCTCCTTAGCTATTGCTTATGCCTCCAATTTTTGTTGCCTCCAATGGCCTTGAGATTGTATGGAAAACCCACCCTTCTATGCCTCCTTAATCCACTTGTCTCCATGTGAGGTTCTCCATAGGGCAATCCTCCACCCACAAGGGCAAGGGCTATCCCTTGGGCTCAACTTGATGGAGACCTTTTTTATCTCCAATGTCAATTCTACCTTGATTTAAGAACACCTCTATATCAAGTATAGAAAAAACTTTACACAAACACTTCAAATCTTTCGAGCTTTGAGATTGACATCTATATCCTTCTTCAATTCTGAACTTATTTTTTCTCATGAAGTTCTCTTCAAGATTCAACATCGTTACCTGTAAATTTCACAAGTTTCAATACTTCAAAGTATATAAAAATCTTTGTATGATCCTTGTGCAACCTTAAGGTTCAATAGACACTTGATTACACTTGTCAAAGCTCTATGTAATCACTAAGATCAAAAGTATATTTGAAATTGATGTCTGGAAAAGGAGACTTTGACCTAGGTGAATTTTGACACAAATTTATCTTATAATACAAGTTGTTTTACAGAACAACATCAAATACATCTTCAGCATCACAAAGAATCAATCCTAAACCTGTTTCCATAGGAGTGGAAATAGGTTTGCAATCTTCAAGACCAAAATGTTGCAATAGTGTGTCAACATATTTTGTTTGACATGAAGTTACTCCCCCATCAAGCTACATAAACTCAATGTGCAAATAATGATGCAAATGCCCCAAACTTGACATCTCAAAAGAGGCATGCAAATCAGCCTTAAATTCAACAATATGCTTCTCATTAGGACCAATGAGCAACATGCCATCAACATATACAACAATGATTAGAAGTACATTATTCAGATGCTTAATATATAAGGTGCTCTTGGTTGGACTATTCTCAAAACCATGTGCAAGCAAATAGGCATGTATCTTTTCATACCAAGCACGTAGTGCTTGCTTCAATCCATATAATACCTTTTTCAATGTGCACACTTTGTTTTCATGCCCTTTCTGCACAAAACCATGGGGCTAAAATACATACACTTCTTCATGTAAGTCAACATTCAAAAATGCAGTTTCAGTGCCCAACTAATGTAAATTCCAACCATGATGAGCTACAAGTATACAAATGACACAAAATATGGCCATTCAGCATGTGGGAGCAAAGAGATAATTAAAATCAATGTCTCTCTCTTGAGCATAACCTTTTGCAACAAGCCTAGCCTTATACTTGTCAATTGTTCCATCAGGCTTACATTTTAACTTGTATACCCATTTAGTGCTAATGGCCTTTTTGCCTTGAGGCAAATCACATAAAGACCAAGTACCATTCTTCATGATAAAACGATATTCTCATTGCATAGCAGCCATCCATTTTTTTGAATTTCATGCTTCATCAAAAGAAATAGGCTCATTCTCATCACAAATACTAGAGACATCCATTACGTAACAACCTGATGCAAAGGAACCACAATGAGAGCTTCAACGAGTACAATAGGATAAAGGTGCATCTAATTTTCTATCTCGCAAAGCCTACACTAGCCATTTAGGTAGTCTCCTTGGTACATGAAAGTAATGTTTGAATTGCATCTTCCACAAAAACAACATCACAACTAACCAAAATGCATTTAGTCTATGGATGATACTAACATAACCTTTTCTTTCAGAACTATAGCAAAAACAAATACATTTCATTGCTTTATCATCCAACTTTCTATGTTGTTGTTCAAGCACTAATGCATATGCCAGACAAACAAAGATACATATATGAGAAACACATGGATTGTGACCATGCCAAGCCTCATATGGAGTGATAGATTGCACTGCTTTGGTGGACATCTGTTAAGTACATATGCTACACACATAATAGCCTCATGTTAGAATCTATGTGGTAACTCTTGACTTTTGACCATACACCGCACAATCTCCATGAGAGACATGTTCTTTCTTTTTCTAGACATACTCAATACTCCATCCTCAAGTGACCACAAATGATCCATGGTGCTCGAAGTTGTAAGGCCACCATTATGCGAAGAAGCCATTGTGAGAGCCCGAACATTTGTGGAACTCTAACTTCCAAGTTAGATGAGGTCTATGTGTGACCATTGATGGTAATAGATGATATTTGTGAGCTTAACCATTAGGTTAGGTAGGGTGTAAACTTGTGGGGCATTGGGTTTCCATTCAAGATGAAAATAAAGGCCTTGTGGCATCGTGTGGTTTCCCTATAGAACCTTAACAAGTAGGGTGCAGAGGGGGGCCTGCCCCCTTCTACAGGGTCTGTAGGGCCTATCCCATTGGCCCATAGGGCTGAGATGGTAGGACTTTTGGTTGTGGAGATATTGTGAGATTGTATATTTTGCCAACTATTTTGTATCTATTGACTATGTTTATCTATATTGATTCCCCTTGTAAAAGCTATATACGCATGGCCCATGTGTAGCTTTACACAACATTGTGCACTAGTAAGCCCTTCATCTAGAGTTTTTGTAGGTTTCCATCTAAGCTCCACTTTGGGAGTGCACAAATGGACAATAGTATCATTGTAGCTGCATTACTCTTGGCAATTAGAAAATTTGAGTTCTTTATCTCTTAGTCTGTGTCTATCTTTGTCTTCATTTTTCTCTCAACTCTATCTAGTAGTCTATTCTACTGTGCTGTTATTTTCTTACATGGTGCCAAAGCTTAGGAGGCTCTCAGTGATGTACAAGTATAAATGCAAAGGTTGCAGAGGCTTACCACCAACCTTCATGGAAGGTAAGCTTGATGGTACGAATTGCACCTTATGGAATTTTAAAATCACTTCTATTCTTCATTCATTTGAGATATTCCTCCTAATGCCAATCCTCTGCATGCTTGGAAACATATAAATGCATATGCACTTTGTGCTCTAGCTACAAGTACTACTGATAGTGTTCTGACTATCATTCAAAATACTACCAAGGCTTTTGAAGCATGGAACATATTGAGAAATCAATATGAAACTTGTAATCAAACATGGATTCATAAATTGGAGAATCAACTAGCAACAAAAAGGTTTGTTGATGGGGAAACTACAAAAGTGTTTATCACTCGCATAAAGAATACAAGATCAAATGGAAAGAGCAAGTGTACAAAATTCAAGCGAGGAGCTAGCTTGGCATTGTCTTCGAACTCATCCACCAACGTTTGATGGTTTGGTAACTACTCTTAATAATCAAATCGGGCCTCAAGCTCTAAATTTTGAAGAATTTGGTGCCTTAATCATGGAGGAAGAGCTACAGTTTAAGGCACGGAGTGGAAGCAACAAAGGAGATGTTGCATTCATAACAAATACCAAAGGAGGCAAAGTGGACTCTTCAAAAGATGGAGACAAAAAGAAGAACGACAAAAAAAGTTCAAGGGAGAGTGTTTCCACTGCAAGAAGCAAGACCATAGAATACAAGACTGTCACATGAAGAATGAAGAAGATAAGAATGGCTCTTCAAAAGGTGGCAAGGGCAAGGAGTCTGTTAACACTACAAAAATAGAGCTTGAGTTATTTATTATGATAGAGGAGCTATGCTCCTCGACTAAAGATTCAGGAACAGATGACTCATGGGTGTTGGACAATGGTGCCTCTCATCACATGATGATTAGAAAAGACCTTTACAGTTCCTTACAACCTATATAGGAACCCATCATAGTAAATCTAGGCAATAATGCAAGGTCTCCTATAGAAAGGGAAGGTATAGTTTCTTTCATTAATTCTAATGGGGATATGAAAAAGCTTTCAAATGTGCTGTATGTTCCATAAATCAAGCAAAATCAGCTTTCAGTAGCTTCTATAATTGATCAAGGTCATGAAGTATCTTTAGTAAGACAAGAGCTAAAATTATGGATAGTAACAACAATTTTGTTGAGACTAACATAAGGAGGAACAACCTATATGAGTTATCTGCTCCACTACAAGTTTGGGCACAAGTAAGCTATGGCATGAGAGATTCGGCCATATTGGATACCTTGTACTAAAGGAGATGCATCACAGGGGTATGGTTGCACACCTACCATCATTTACGGAGATGAAGGAACCATGTGGAGCTTGCATGATGGGCAAGCAACAAAAGAAGGTTTTTCCACAAGAAAGCAAGAATAGAGCAAGCTATCCTCTAGAGTTGGTGCATGTTGAATTGTGTGAAAAAATGCCTACATATACCTTAGGCAAATCTTCCTACTTCATGTTACCCATCCACAACTATAGTAGGAAGATGTGGATGTACTTCCTTCGTGACAAGGCTCAAGTTTAAAGAATGGCTTCATCTTGTTGAGGAATAAGCTTCAACCAAAAAGCATAAAATGTATCTTATTAGTGTACAGTGAAAATAAGAAGGCCTATAAGCTTTATTACCTTTAGGCTAAGAAGACCATGGAAAGTCACGATGTGGTGTTTAAGGAGGAGGAGGAGCCACATTTAGTGGAGGAGGAAAGGAGAGCTTCCAATTTATCATTAGGCAAAAGGGCAATCCATTATGAACCTAGCCCAAGAGCTATCCCTCCTATACAAGACAAGGAAGCATCATCTTTAGATGATGAGTCTAAAAGTCACCAACCTCTTGTCACCCAAGTGGAAAAGACATTGCCACATTGGGTGCGGAATCTCTATGTTTCTACGAACCGCATTCCACAATCACTAGAACATGTTGCAACTACACCAAGGCAATCATAGAGAATAGAGGAACTGAGACAGGAAGCTATCCATAATATAATTACATCCCTGAAGGCTGAGCTCATTCAAGAACAAGCAAAGGAACCAACCAATGTGGAAGACACACTCCATGATCTGAATTGGAGGGCTACCATGCAAATAGAATACAACAATATCATGAAGAATGAACTTTGGAGCTAGTAGGCCCCCAATATGAGGAGAAGCCATTGTGAGAGCCAGACATTTGTAGAACTCTAACTTCCAAGTTAGATAAGTTCTATGTTTTCCCATTGATGGTAATAGATGATCTTTGTGAACCTAGCCATCAGGTTAGGTAGGTTGTAAACTTACATGTCATTGGGTTGCCATTCAAGGTGAAAATAAACGCCTTGTGGTGTCGCATAGTTTCACCATAGAACTTTAATAGGGGGAGTGCAGAGGGGGGCTTGCCCCCTTTTGCTCTCCCCACCTATAAGTTCAAGATGGTAGGACCTCTGGTTGCCGAGATATTGTCAGATTGTATATTTTTCCAACTATTTTGTCTCTCCTGACTACATTTATCTATACCAATTTCCCTTGTAAAAGTTATATAAGTGTGACCCATGTGTAGATTTACACAACATTGCACACCAGTAAGCTCTTCATCTAGAGTCTGTCTAGGTCACCATCTAAGCTCCACTTTGGGAGTGCATGCGTGGATAACACCATCGTTGTAGCTCCATTACTCTTGGCAACTTGAGAATTTGAGTTCTAGAGCTCTCAGTTTGCATCTATCTTCGTCTATGTTTTTCCCTCGACTCTGTCTACTAGTCTATTTTGATGTGTTGTTATTTCTTACATCTTTCAACAACTCCATTTTGTTGAGGTGTATATGACACCGTATACTGATGTTTTATCCCACACTCAGCTAGAAATGCATTAAAATCAGAAGGCATGTATTCCCTCCCTTGATCAAAATGGAGGGTGCCCAATTTACATTGAAACAATTTTTTGGCCATAAGCAAAAACCATTTGAAGGACATAAACACTTCAAAATTTTCTTTCAATGGATACGCCCATGCATGTATGGAGAAATCATCAATAAAAGTCACAAAGTAAAAGTAGTTCCCAAAAGAAGGTTTCTGCTTAAGACCATAGACATCACTATAGCTACACTTTATTAACAGCTTGAACTGAACCATATTTTGGAAAGGAGGAATGCTACATTTTGCCCAAAATATACCCTTCATAGACATTTTTACAAGGTGCCTCAGGTTTGGGCAGATAGGACACCTTTTCAAATTTTTGTAGGTGTAGCAAGCCAGCAAAATTTAGATGACTAAAGCACGCATGACAAAGTTTTGCATTTGATATACCCTGAGAATTTTGAACTGCACATGTTAAATCATTCATAGATTTTGCATATACAAACCACAACATAAAATTCCAAAAGCAATAATAGAATCACTGTTCAAGAGATCATGTATTGTACATATACATCAACAAATTTGACAACCAAGCCAATCTTGGTTAATGTTGAGACTGACAACAAATTTTTCTTGATCCCTGACACATACAAAGCACCTAATGATGTGAAAGAACTACCATCAACAGTAGTCAAAATGATCTTACCAACTCCCATTATAGGATAAGAGGAGTTGTCAACACATGTGACAATATTCCCTATCGAGGAAGACTCAAGTGAATTGAAGAAATTGTGTTGTGAGGTAATATTTTTGGCTCTTTATTCCAAACAAGATAAGCAAAATTTGTTTTAGGTCTAGAGGCTTCTACAACAACCATTCCAACCTCTTTCTTCTTTGCCTCTTTTGCAGCCAATTTTGGACAACTCTTTATGACATGATCATTTCCCTTACATTATTTTCAAAATTGTTTCTACTTTTTTGTTTTCTTCTCATCTTTGTCTTCCTTCGTTTGACTACGTAGCATTAGCATATCTTTGCTTGCTAGTAGATGAGCTACATTTACCTTTGCCCTTTTGAATAACTAAGAAAGCTTGATCTGCTACATGCATAATTGACCTATTCTGCCTGGATCGGTCTTCTTGCAACAAAACAAAGACTAACTCATCAAATGTTGAGGCATTTGGATTGCGTTTCATGATCAATTGAAGAGTAAAAGCAAACTCTGATATGAATATAGAAGACCGTTAAGAACAATCTACACAACTGAACTATCTGTAAAGGCTTCATCAACACAAATCAATTCCTCCTTCAAATCTTTGATCTTTGTCAAAAAATTGTCCATAGAATCTCCTTCATTCATATGCTCACTCTCCAACTGTTGTCAAAGGTAAGCAACACGAGCCTCATTTCTTGCCTAGTATAAATTTGTAATTGTATCCCAAGCATCCTTTGCTATTTTGTAGGAGCAAATATGAGGGATAATGGCATGTTTGAAAAACAAAGTTATCAATGCATGTGCATAAGCATCTTTACCATCACAACGAAGTTGCTCTACATTAGGTGCAGTAGGAATCGCAACACCACCAGGAATTCAAAGATCATCATCTTCAACATCATCTGCATCACCTTCAATAACTATACTTGCACATGTAGTAGTATGTTTTTCAACACCTTGCACAATAATCCAACCAACCAATACATGACACATCATATATGCCCACAATGGGTAATTACTACCATCAAACTTATCCTCAACAGCCAACATACAAAATACATCATTGCTTTCAACCATGGTCAGTGAATAAATACCCTGATGTAGAAAAATGATTTTACCCTATCAAGCTTTGCTAAATTTGTAGTAGAATTAAAGGCGCTTATACTGGTGAATGGAAACTTGTATATATATTTGTCATAAAAGGAAGAAATTTCCTACATAGTTGCTGAGATAGTGCATTCAAAATCTGAAACGGGTATGCTCATCAATTTTTGAACAATTCTGAGACTGTGATTGGAGGGGTGTTGACGATGCCCTAGATGAAGTGGCTACCTGCTCAGATACCAATTGTTGGAGTTCGAGGTCTGCGAAAGCACACCAACAACACAAAGAAGAAGAAGAAGCTTGGAGCACAACACATACAAAATGAATTACTAAGTCAATGTACAAAGATAAGTGACCCATTAGGGTTATAGGCATATATAAAAGCCCGAGGACAAAAACCTTGTAAAGAGGGGAAAAAAAGCACCGACAGTCCTAAGTGTGTTCAAACACATCACTATCAAAATATATCAAGAATATTTACACATTCAAAATCTTTAGTATTCTCACAAATTGTGAGACATGATACTTTTCTAGTATTTTAAAGAGGTTTTGAGGCTTGAATTCATTTGGAAGAAAAGAGTGAAGAGGAGAGGGAAGTAAGCAAAGAGGATGGGAAAGAATCCATACAATTGCTAAACCATGGCTAAAGGCAAATTCTGGCACATATCGTGAACTTAAACCTTATTGAGCAATGTACTAAGTATAATCCAATCCTGTTAGTAGCTATTTTCTTCCAAGATATGACACCTATAGCCTAGAGATTAGTCAAGTCAACATTTATAACTTTTGAAAGCGGTTGCACTTTTTCTTCCTCTTGTATAGTAACACCATTTGTGCTTGAATGCCCTTACAATTGATGATGTTGGAGGGATTTCTTGTTATAGGGGTTCAGAAATCGATTCAACTAGCTTGTTGTTAAAAAAATCTTGAAATCTTGAAACCTAGCAATTTCTTAGCCCGAATATTAAAATCACCCTTCAATGGTGTGAGTTTGAGCTGAGTAAGGCTAGTAATTCATGTGACAAAGCCCCCTTTTTCCCAGAAGGAATGGGAAGAGAATTATTCTAAGGTGAATCATGTTTTTTTCAAAAAGGTAGTTTGACCGAGGCCTAATCTTCCTTGCTTGAATCATTTTTTTTTCTAAAAAGGAAGTTCAGCCAAGGCCTAATCTTCCTTGCTTGAATAGATTGAAAGAACAACTATATAGCTGAATGCGCATAGCATCCATAGGACACTCGTATCTCACAAAGCAGAGATTAGACTACCCGAAGATGACACTTAGAAAAGAATGCCTGAAAGTGACTAGTTTAACAACTAATTTTACACTAACCTAGAACCCACAACTATCCTACCATAAAGAAAGGTTGAACTTTTGCCCTTGCCTCAAGAGACGAAAGTCCTTGCCTCAAGAGACAAAAGTCCCAACCAAGCAGCCTAATACACACGAAAGAAGTGAATCATTTTGAGGTCCAACTCCTTTATGGGTTTTAACACATAGAGAACAAGGGAGAGAATGGCTCCTATGTGAAGTAGTCAACTAATTGGTTACTTCATATAGGCCTTCCTAAGTTCTTTCAATAGACGTCCATCCATCACTCGTTGGCCTATTAGGCTAAAAGCCATAGCGGAGTTAAGCGCCTAGATATAGTCATATCAAAACCGAGGTCCACTTTGTTTTTGACATGAAGGTCCTCTAAGTGACGAAAATAGAACACTTGATCAATGTCCAAAGGCGTAAGTGGCTAACTACAATGACAAATTTTCTAATAAATTGTTCTACACACACATACACACACACACATATATATATATATATATATATATATATACGTGTGTGTGTGCGTGTGTGTGTGTGTGAATTTTGTCGAGTTCCTTGTTGGAGTTACCACTAGAATGTACAACGATAAGTAGCCCATTAGAGCAATACGCATATATACAAGCCGAAGGGAAAAAGCCTCCTAAAGAAGGAAAAAAGTGCCCCGACGGTCCTAGAGTGTTCACACACATCACTACCTAAATATATCAACAAATCCCCCCTAGGAGTGATGCGGTGAACAAGGAGCTGACACTCATGTATAACAAAGTGCCAAGCTATGTGGAATCGGTCCACAAAAGGAAGTAAGCCCAAAGCTTTGTGAAAAAGCTTCAAACTTCTCCCTCGGCAGAGCCTTTGTACAAAGGTCTTCTGCAATGTTCTCCTGCGTGGGCACATATGCCAAGCTGATCTCCCCAACAGAGAACCTCTCCCTGACATAATGATAATGCACCTCAATGTGCTTAGTGCGAGCATGCAACACAGGGTTCCTCACAACTAGCAATGCGCTCGGACTATCAGTGAAGATGGTGGTGGCAGAAGACTGACCAACACCCAAATCAGCCATAAGGCATCTGAGCCACATACACTCAACGGTTGTTGTGAATGCTGCCCTATACTCAACCTCACAACTGGAAGTGGCCACTGTAGGCTGCTTCTTGCTCAACCAAGATATACATGAGCTACCAAACATGAAGCAAAAACCACTGGTGGACACACGAGTGTCATGGCAACCAGCCCAATCACTATTAGAAAAAGCATGCAAATCGAGCGGTAGTGATCCCCCCTTGGGATAAAACAATCCAAGTAGTCGGGTACCACTCAAGTAGAAACAGATGCGCTTAGCCGCCTACCAATGCTTAACACTTGGGCAATGCATAAACATGCTCATTTGTGAGACAACAAACTGAGTATCTGGGCGAGGAATGCATAAGTAAATCAAGCATCCAACAGCCTGCTGATAGAGAACAACATCAAATGCATCTCCAGCATCATGAAGACTCAATCATAAACCTGTCTCCATAGGAGTGGCAATAGACTTATAGTCTTCAAGGCCAAAACGATGCAATAATGTGTCAATATATTTCGTTTGACACAAAACCATTCCACCATCAACTTGCATAAATTGAATGCCCAAATAGTGATGCAAATGGCCCAAATGAGACATCTCAAATGAGGCATGCAAGTCAACCTTAAAATTAGCAATATGCATGTCATGAGGACCAGTGAGCAGATGTCATCAACATACACCACAATGATCAGAAGCACATCATTAGCACATTTAACATATAAGGTGCTTTCTGTTCGACTGTTCTCAAAACCATGTGCAATGAGATAGGCATGTATCTTTTCATACCAAGCACGTGGTGCTTGCTTTAAACCATATAATGCCTTTTTTTAACTTGCACACCTGGTTTTCATGCCCTTTCTGCACAAAGCCACAGGGCTAAAAAACATACACTTCTTCCTGCAAGTCACCATTGAGAAATGCTATTTTAATGTCCAATTGATGTACATTCCAGCCATGATGAGCTGCAAGTGCACAAATGCTACGAACAGTAGTCATTCGGCAAGTAGGAGCAAGGGTTTCATCAAAATCCATGCCTCTTTCCTATGCATAACTCTTTGCAACAAGCCTAGCTTTGTACCTGTCAACTGTTCCATCAGGTTTACACTTCAGCTTGTATACCCACTTAGTGCCAATGGCCTTCTTGCCAGGGGGCAAGTCACATAAAGACCAGGTATGATTCTTCATTATAACAACATATTCAGATTGCATAGCAGCCATCCAATTTTTTGAATTTTGTGCTTCTTCAAATGAAACACGCTCATTCTCATCACAGAGACTAGACGTAGCCATAGCATAGCAATCAGATGCAAAAGAGGCACTATGAGAGCTTGATCGAGTACGATATGACAGAGGTGCATCTAATTTGTTGTCACACAAAGTCTACACTAGCCATTTTGGCATAGTTTTGTCCTCCTCAATATCAGCTCTCTCATCAACAAGTGCATCATGTAAATATGCATCAGAAATGGAATGATCTACATCATCACATGAAACCTGCAAAGGCTGAGAAGTTTCCTCATTAGGACCAACACTAGACTGTTCACCTGTAAAAAAAAAGAAGGGCAGCAAAGTATCATACATTTCTTTGGAGCTAACAAATGTCTCCTTAGTACATGAAAGCAATGGCTGAATAGCATCTTCCACAAAAACAACATCACGGTTAACTAGAATGCGTTTAGTCAGTGGATGATATAGATGATAGCCTTTACTTTCAGAACTGTGCCCAACAAAAATACATTTTACTGCTTTATCATCCAATTTTCTGCGATGTTGTTCAGGCACTAATGCATATGCCAAACAACTAAAAACACGCAGATGAGCAATGGATGGCTTGCGATCATGCCAAGCCTCACATGGAGTGATAGACTGCAGTGCTTTAGTGGGACACATGTTCAGTACATATGCTGCACACATAACAGCCTCAAGCCAGAAACTATGTGGTAAAGTCTGACTGTTGACCATACACCTCGCCATCTCCATGAGTGACCTATTCTTTCGTTTAGCAACTCATTCTATTGAGGTGTATACGACACTATACAGTGATGTTTTATCCCACGTTCAGCCAGAAATGCATTAAAGTCAGAAGACATATATTCCCCCCCTCGATCAGAACGGAGGGTGCCCATTTTACATGCTGACAGATTTTCAGCCAAAACCAAAACCTGTATAAAGCACATAAACACTTCGGACTTTGGCTTCAATGGATATACCCATGCAAAACTGGAAAAATCATCGATGAAAGTCACGCAATAAAGATAGTTCCCAAAAGAAGGTGTCGGCATAGGACCATAGACATCACTATGTACAAGCTGCAATTTTTGAGAAGTGCGAACTGAGCCATCTTTTGGAAAGGAAGAATGCTGCATTTTGCCCAAAATACAGCCTTCACATACATTTTTACAAGGTGCCTAAAGTTTGGGCAAAGAGGACACCATTTTAGATTTCTACAAGCATAACAAACTAAGAAAATTCAGATGACCAAAGTGTGCATGCCAAACCTTTGCATCTGACATAGCCTGAGAATCATGTACTGCACATGCCAAATCATTTACAGATCTTTCATACTCTATGAGCTTCTACAACCCATGACATAAAATGCCAGAAGCAATAATGACGTCGCCATTTGACAGATCATGAATTGTACATCTGTCATCAACAAATTTCACAACCAAGCCGATCTTGGCTAACGTAGAAACTTATAAAAAAATTTTCTTGATCCCTGGCACAAACAAAGCATCTTACAAAGTGAAAGAACTACCATTAACAATAGACAAAATGATCTTACCAACTCCCATAACAGGATAGGAGGAGTTGTTTGCGCATGTAACAATATTCCCTATAGGGGCAAGCTCGAGCGAGGAGAAGAAATTGCACTGCAAGGTAATATGACATGCACTCCTCATGAGAAGATGGGTCAAAACTACAAATAGTAGTAATCACCCATTCTTCTTCCTACACAAGATTAGCAGACTCTGTTTTCGATGTAGAGGTCTCTACAACAACCATTCCGGCCTCTTTCTTCTTTGCCTCTTTAGCAGCCAGTTTTGGATAGCTCTTGATGACATGATCATTTGCTTTACAATATTTGCAAAATAATTTCTGCTTTTTTGATTTCTCCTCATCTTTGTCTTCCTTCTTTGAATGTGAAGCATTTGCAGATTTTTGCTTACTAGTAGAAGAGCTCCATTTACCTTTGCCCTTCTGACTAGCCAGAAAAGTTTGATTTGCAACATGCATAATAGACTTGTTCTGCCTAGACTAGTCTTCCTGCAACAGAACAAAGACTAACTCCTCAAATGACAAGGCATTTAGATTGCCTTTCATCATCAAACGAAGAGTAGAAGCAAAACTCTGATATGGGTCAGGAAGACCATTCAGAACGGTCTGCACAAGTGAGCTATCTGGTATAACTTCATCAGCAGAAATCAACTATTCTTTCAAATCGTTGATCTTTGTGAGAAAATTATCCATAGAATTACCTTCATTCATGTGCTCACTCTCCAATTGTTTTCGGAGGTAAGCAACAAGAGCCTAATTCCTAGCCTGGTACAATGTGGTAAGTGTATCCCAAGCATCCTTAGCTATTTTGCAAGAGCGAATGTGAGGAATAATGGCACGTTTGATAGACAAATCTATCAATGCATGTGCTTGAGCATCTCTGCCACCCCAACGAATTTGCTCTGCAATCGGTGCAACACAAACAACAACATGAACAAGAATCTACGGAATATCATACCATCTCCATTAGCTCAAGCACCTGTATTTGTAGTACCTATATTTGCAGTACCTGTATTTGTAGGTGTAACAGGACGCCTTTCAACACTCTACACAATATTCCATAGTCCTTTTGCGACCAATATATGACACATCATATAAGCCCATAATGGGTAGTTGGTACCATCAAACTTATCTTAAACATCCAACATACGGAATACATCATTACTTTCAGCCATGGCCAGTGACTAAAATACCTTGATACAGAAAATTGACTATATCTCAAAAAGTTAAAAAGAACTGCCCAAACGAATCCTACTAAGCCTGTAGCAAACTTCGAGACACTTATACTCGCGAACCAAAACTAGTACATAGCTTTGGCACAAAAAGACAAAATAGCTTGCACAAGCACTATGATAGTGTGTCCGGAGGCTGAAACGAGCTCATATCGCGATTTCGGCACCACAGAGTGAAGTTTTTTCTGAAACACCTTGAGTATGCTTACCAAATTTCGTGCGATTCTGAGACTACAACCGGAGAGGTGTAGATAATGCCCTAGATGAAGTGGTGACCTGCTTTGATACCAGTTGTTAGAGTTAGACGTCTATTGAAGCACGCGAACAACACAAGGAAGAAGAAGAAGAAGAAGCTTGGAGCACAACACACAATGCTGAATGTATTACCACTAGAATGTACAAAGATAAGTAGCCTGTTAGGGCAATAGGCGTATATACAAGCCGAGGGAAAAAAACCTGCTAAAGAGGGAAAGAAGTGCTCTGACGGTCCAAGAGTGTTCACACACATCACTACCTAAATATATCAACATTTCTTTTCATTATATATATATATATATATATATATATATATATATATATATATATATATATATATATATATATATATATATATATATATATATGTGTGTGTGTGTGTGTGTGTGTGTCTGTGTGTGTGAATATTTCAAACCACGTTCAAGATCACTAACTCAAATGGGTGAATCATTCGTCTTCTTTGATGAGGGTGTGGGCTTAACTCCTCTTGAGCATAGTTACATGATATTTCTCATCATATGATATGATGAGATATTAAATCAACTTCTTTCGAGAAATCAACTCTCTTTGGACGATGGGTGTTGTGCACACTTTTATTTGTACCTCTCAATTAGTTCAAGCTTAATCAAAAGAGTAGATCTCAATGATCGAACTTTCTTAAAAAAAAACTCTTGGTGGACAGTGTCGACATTGGCAAAGGCCATGCTTGCTACAACAAGATTGAGTACTTGTCTACTCTTCCTATCCTTAGCTAAGGTTTGAGCTCTATTGATTTCTAATAGGTTGCTAGGCATTTTATGATCTATGCCTTCTTATGGGGGATACATATACATACATATATATATATATATATATATATATATATATATATATATATATATATATATATATATATATATATATGTGTGTGTGTAAAAATATTTAAAACCACGTTCAAGATCACTAACTCAACTCAAAAAGGTGAATCATTCGTCTTCTTTGAAGGGGGTTTGGCTTTAAGTCCTCTTGAGTATAGTTACATGATATTTCTCATCATATGATATGATGAGATATTAAACTAACTTTTTTAGAGGAATCAACTTTCTTTGGACAATGGGTGCTATGCTCGCTTTTATTTGTACCTCTCAATTAGTTCAAGCTTAATCGAAAGAGTAGATCTCAATGATCGAACTTTGTTAAAATAAAACTCTTGTTCATCGAACTTTGTTAAAATAAAACTCTTGATGAACAGTGTCGACAATGGCAAAGGCCATGCTTACTACGACAAGATTGAGTTCATTTCAAACAAATCTTTTTGCATTGTCATCCTTGTCTACACTTCCTATCCTTAGCTAAGGTTTGAGATCTATTCATTTTTAATAGGTGCTAGGCGTTCTATGATCTATCTCTTCTTGTGTGGATATATTCGAAAGATGTCCTATGTTACTTTGCACTTTCAATGAATTCGAACTATGAGGAAGAATAGATCGCAAGATCGAACTTTTTTTTTTTTTTTTTTTTTTTTTTTAAATGGAGGTTCGGCCGAGGCCTACTCCCCCGGACTTTAACTTTGAAATTACAACTGTACAAGGAAGGGCATAGTACCCATGGGACCCCCCTTATCCCACAAGAACAGGGGTTTACAACTGGGTTAAACGGCGGTCACAACTACCGCGGGGATAGTCAAACGGTGATCAACAGCCACATACATCAGTTCTTGGGATTTATATGTCCCTACATGTTGCTGCCAGGGGTTGAACCTTTGCCCCCGCCTCAAGAGGCGAGAGGCCCAACCGCAAGATCGAACTTGCTTGGAAAAAAAAAACGAAGGATAATGGTTTGGTCACCGGTGCCTACTGTGAGAATGAGGTTGTCTGTACGACTTTTTAAAACGAAGACAGCAGCGAATCAGGACAGGCCACGAAATTACTTGTCGCTGACGGCAAAAAGGCCGGCCATCGTCCCCGAACCATGGTCTCCCCTCCGTCAGTCGTTCCTTCCAATGAAGCACCTGGCTTACACCATTCCGTGTGCTTCAGACCGTGTTACTCGCATTCGTCTTCCGCATTTGCTAGCTCGGCCTCTTATCTCGTTTGCACTCTTCCATAGTACCTTGCGGTCGTTTCCTCCTCCTCCTCTTCGCCTCTTCCTGCTCCTCCTTCTTCTCCTCTCGTAGCGCTCTTTTGTGTTATCTTTAGTGAAAGAGGTGGAGGAAGGAGAGAGATAAGGCACAGAGGCTCTGAGGCGGACAGGATTCAGAAATTTTCGGAGGCGATTGGTCTCCTTCGGTTTCCGTGCTTGCATCATCAATCGTAGCGATAGATCGATCTAGATAGTTTCATCTGGAATTCGAATATTTTGAACGCTTCGATCAGGATCAGGAAGGGCGTTAGTCAATCGCGCTTCTCCAATAAAGTCAGCATTCTCTTTATCATTCTCCGATTTTCAGATTTCCAGCGAGCTTCTGTACTTTGCAGAGCCATCGGCCATACTTGGCACTTCCTTCCTGCCAATCGATCGAACGAAACTTTATCCTGTTTAACACTTTTGAACACACTTAGAGTACTCGCTCATTACGAACTCTTTTCGTGCTTGTTTGGTCATGAAACAAGGCTTCTCACTTGTTCTCTTAAAGCTGTGGAAGCTGCCCACAAACTAAACCCAGGAACTTGAGGCTCGAGTTCGAGTCCTGTGATGTCAGGACTTTCGGAATTAGCATCATATGCATACCTTTCATAGTACATTATCTACCAAGCTGATAACTGGTCTGTCGTTCAGTTTAAAGGGATCATTTCAGTGTGCAATCCAGTAGTCTTTCAAATGTACTTCATGTGTACCTTGCAATGCGCTGGAAACTTCATACTCGGAGCAGCGAAAAGTCCTCTATCATCAGTTCAGCCTCTCCCGTTTTTTCTCTTCGGCTTTATTTTTATTGCGAGCCTAGGAAATACCGTTATGATTGATGCAAAATGAACAAGGACATGGATAGCCCGGAAATTCGTCCTACGAGGATCGGCCACTATGAGCTTGGTCGTCTGCTAGGTGAAGGAACTTTTGCGAAGGTCAAGTTCGCAAAGCATATGAAATCTGGTAAAGGAGTGGCCATCAAGATACTTGATAAAGAGAAGATCTTCAAGGACAATTTAGTAGATCAGGTGAATGTTATGGCATCCTAGGTTCCACCTCAACATTTGATTCTTACAAAATGATAATCGATACTGTTTACGAATATGTGTCCCTTAATTCGTTTTAGTCTCATGATCTCTCATTCCGTACATCTGAGAAATTGCGCTAAATTCTCTCATTACCCGATATCATAGTATTATTTGCCTTAAGCGTTGACTTTTTGAAGTCTTAATCGTTTAGTGTCTTTATGTGGATCTTTCTGTGGTTTGTGAACTGAATTTTTTTCGTTTCTCTGCGATGGAAGATTAAACGTGAGATATCAGTGATGAAACTAGTGAAGCATCCAAATGTCGTAGAGCTTTTTGAGGTAATTCTCTCACCCAAATCAATTATTTGGTAAAAGTCTACTTAAGCAAATATATCTTTTAATTTAGTCATACGTAGCTTAATGAAAAGATCTTTATTCGCGTTACACTCTGCCCCCGATGTTGTATATCGTACATGTAGAATTCAACACTTTAATGACACCTTGGGATAAAATCTTGTGTTTTTGTCTCTTGTTTCTTGCTTTGCTTTTTTTTACTTTTTGCTTCAGATAATGGCAAGCAAGTCAAAGATATATTTTGTTCTCGAATATGCCTCAGGCGGGGAACTATTCAACAGAATTGTGAGTGTAGACTCATTGAATGCACCAATATTTGGTTTCCAGGATCTTCCTGACTTTCAAGCCTTTTTCCACAGGCAACAAAGAAAAGGTTGAAGGAAGCTGAAGCTCGGAAATACTTTCAGCAGCTGATAAATGCTGTAGAATTTTGCCACAGTCGTGGTGTGTATCATAGGGATCTGAAGGTGCAAAACGTTTGCTTTATGTATTGTTTGTTTATTTTTCTTATAGGAAAGTTTTAATGCTTTTGTTTTGTGCCCTTAACAGCCAGAAAACCTTTTACTTGATTCAGAACTCAACCTTAAAGTATCTGATTTTGGGTTAAGTGCACTTCCACAGCACTTGAGGGTGAGTTCGGATGTTGCTGTTTAGTTTCTTATCACAAATTTTTAAGATCTACAGGAGACTTAAGAGATCAATACGGTGATTTATTCTTGAGTGGAGTGGCAGTGAGATATGTAATACAATTAGCTTCATCGTTGTTTAGCAGGAAGATGGACTTTTACATACCACATGTGGTACACCAAATTATGTTGCCCCTGAGGTGCAAATACTCACTATTTTTATGGAGCCCATGTAATACATGAACATTGTTAAGTTTTTTATGTGCTTGAACAGGTCATTGGGCACAAGGGGTATGATGGCGCCAAGGCAGATATATGGTCCTGTGGAGTAATCTTGTTTGTTCTTATGGCCGGGTATTTACCCTTTGATGATTCCAATCTTATGTATTTATACAGAAAGGTTAGTAAACATAATGCTTTCAGTTACAATAAGTCATCCATTTTATGCAAAATTTGGTGTTCTTGAACCATGAATTCTATCTTTTGAGGCCAATTTTTTCAGCTTTTCAACAATGGTTTTGTCAATGAAACTTCATTTTTCTTATTGAACAGATACATAGAGCTGATGTGAGGTTCCCTCCATGGTTCTCTTCTGGCGCACGCAAACTTATCACCAAGATTTTGAATCCAAACCCTAAACTTGTGAGTGCCTGTATGTTATAAAACATAATTAGAAAAGACTAACATGTTCTATCAGCATGCAGATGATCATTTTACAATGGAGATATTATGTCACATGCTAGATTTGGTTTTAGTATAAAAACATTGCATAAGAGCATGAGTACTGACATGCATTTAATGGATTTTAAAGGGCCTTGTGTTCTCCTCATGTATCTTTTTTAAGTCAAAGTGTGGAGAGTTAAGTGGTGCACCCAATACACTTCTGCAAGCCAACACAATTTAAAAAGCATACGCTTTATACACAGCACCATAATTGGTTGTGTGCATACATGTTCTTGTCATGAAAGTGCCATGAGTTTTTTACCCCATGTTTTCTGTTGGATGAATCTGGGTCTCACCTGGAATCATGTAGCTATTTACATTGTGCAGATTCTTTCTCCATGTCAACTAACTTTAAGAATATTTTTCTCAGCCATCAAGCGCTTGCTATTTCTATAATATTTCTATTTTTGCATTCAACAACACCATTCTGTTCTTGTGTGTACTTGCATGAAAACTACCTTCGACTTCCATGACTTTTTAGAAAACTACCGAACTCATTGACATGTATTCACCTCCTCCATCATATCTTAATGTCTGAATATACTTCCATGTCTGCCATTCCACCATAACCTTGAAATTCTGAAAGTGAGTAAACACCTCACTCTTTTCTTTCATGAATTACCATCGTGTATGGTCATCAATGAAAATGACATAAAACCTGTAGCCTCCCATAGATGTGGTCTTTGTAGGGCCTCAAACATATGTATGTACTATTTCTAGCACATTCTCACTAACGTGCTTATCATGTGGAAATGATTCCCTCGACTATTTACCAAATTGACACGCTTCAGATATCTTCTCTCCACAACCTTGAAATTTGGTAGTTCATTGACAAGCTCCTTTGATTGCATCAACTTTAGCCTCTGCAAGTTTGTACTTCCAATTCGCTTGTGCCAAATCTCTATATCAGCAGTAACACCTTCACCTTTTACAAACCATGGTTGCATTCATTTTAAGAATTTTCATATTCGTGGTGAATATCCTACCAACTTTATTCCCTTTGGCGATCAACCTTCCATTCTGTTTGTACTCTTCTACATATAATCATCGACATTGAATCTGACTTGTAATCCTTGGTCAACCATTTGTCGAACAAAAACCAGATTCTTTGTTATATTCGGAACATGTAGTACATCAACAAGATGTTTTACCTTTCCATCCTCCATGGATAATGCTATGTTTCTTGTATGTTCGATAGGATGTGATTTATCATCGCGTGTTTCAGCAAATCAAGGAGCAGGCAATGTTTCAAACTACTAAACCATTTTGCATGTCTGCTCATGTGATTTGAGGCACCTGAATCAACATACCAGACATTACCATTCAATATTGAAACATCAGCCCATATTGTATTCATCATGTGATGTTGGACCATGACTAGCTTCTCGGAATGATCTTGACTTGTGGATGCATAGTTGTTTTGTTGCTTTCTGCTATTTTGATTCTTCAACTGCAATCACATTCAAAGTGACTAGGTTTATCACAATTCCAACATCCCTTTTACTGTCATTACTTGAATCATTTCTTTGGAAATTTCTATGGCCTCTTTTGCTCTTCTTCTCGAAATTGTCCTCTACCTCTAGCATGATTTTGTTGTTGATCTTGGTCTTGGTTACTATCTTCTCTTCCACTTCCTCGGCCTCTTCCTCTGCCATAGTGGAATACCTCCTCATTGGGAGTTTGAGTCCTCACCAAGGTTCTTTTCTTCAACTATCAGCATGGACAAAACATTAACAAAACTTGGAATATCTTCCTCGGTGTGAATAGAAGTTTTGAACTGCTTATGTGGAGTTTCTAAACCATGAAGGCACACTTCCACCTTATCATCATCATCTACATTGACACCAATAGATTCAAGAGACTCACATATGCTTTTGATTTTTAGTGTGTAGTCATTTGCTGACATGTTCTTTTTTCTCCGATGTATGCAGCTCATTCTTTAGTTTCAATTTCTATGCCTTTGTATTGGTCTCGTACAATGTGACCAAATTATTCCAAAGCCTCTTTTGGAGTTTTGGCATCTTGAATGTGCCCAGTCATGCTATTTTGTATGCTAACAAACATCCAATACATTACTTTCCGTTCTCCTTGATTCCACTCTTCATATGCTCTTAACTGGTATGTGGTCAAATTCCTCTCTAGGAACTGCGGAGCCTCTTCATTCTGTCCTTTGATGTACTTCCAATAGTCTTTTCCCATTAGAAAATTCATCACTTTGAATCTTCAAACATGAAAGTTGTTCTTGTCCAACTTGTCGCTCATAAGTTGACTCATTCCATCAGCATTTGCCATTGACTTGATAGTTCGGTCTTGGAAAAACACAGTTTTCGTGTATCAACCGTACACAAAATCATTTGAAATTCTGGATCTGCAATATTTGAGAGATGTGGGACAAAATATAAGTTACATCCTTGCAAACTGACGTGTTTTTTTTCTAAGCCCCACTTTTTTGGCTCAAATAAGAGGCCGAGATGGCTCCGAAACTGAAATCTAAGCAAAATGAGTGACCCTAAAAGGGATAACTCACGAAATCATTTTGACGCCTTCTACCTTCACACTAAATTTCGTAGATTGTTTGTGAAGTGTGCATTCTCTATGTCTTCTCCCGTACTCTCCACTGTCGGCCTTCTCCATGAGCTCTCTACAAGCATAGTAGCTTTGATACCATGTCAAGAGAAAGGAGATAAGGAAGAGAGCTATCACACACTCACACACAAAGAGAGGAGCACATACAGATTGAAGCAAGGAAGAATGATCTTCTTCTTCTTCTTTTTCTTCTTCTATTACATAAAGAGAATATACAATAATGACTTAATACAACAATACAAACAATACAATATATAAAGAACAATACATAAAGAAAACCCTAATGTCTGCGAATGAGTGAGTTGACAAGAAAACAAATATGCAACCACTCTCGGTAGATAAATCTGGTGCAACTCACTAAAAAGTGTTCTTGACATATATTGACATAACCTCTACATGTCAAATAGATGAAAAAGTGATACGTGTCATCCTTGATCATCATGTTGAGCTTGATATCGCAACACATGTGATACTTGTGTGTATCATGATTCACCCCAATGGTTCAAGAGAAGGCATCTAATAGGTGAGGTATTTGATAGCTTTAGACAATGTTCTCTTTGAATGACCTTGCCATTTAATGCATAAGTCTAGGGTCTCTAGTTTATGAAGGAGCCTCTCTCTGGAAACAATGCCACGAGCTTTGGTGGAAGTGCACAAAGAACTAATTTATTTAAAGAGGAGGTAGAAAGCTTTCTCATGATGTGTAGCACCTAGGCAGTGTAAGTTGAATGAAGAGTGCATCAAATGAAGGAGAAAAAGGACAACATTTTTGTGTCCTCCGATTTTAACACTGCAACATGAGGGGTGTCAACGATGCTCTATATGAAGCAACGGCTGCCTTGATACCAATTGTTGGAGTTCAAGGTCTGTAGAAGCACATGAACGACCCAAGGAAGAAGAAGAAGAAGAAGAAGAAGCTTGGAGCACAACACAATATAGAATGTATTACCAAGTGAATGTACAAAAAAATAGTGACCTGTTAGGGCTATAAGCATATGTACATGTTTGGGGGGGGGGGGGGGGAACCATTTAAAGAGAGAAAAAGTGCCCCAACGGTCCTAAGTGTGTTAACACACATCTCTACCAAAATATATCAACACAAGAGAACAATGTCCAACTATCCTATGTGGAGTTTCATGATGATGAATTTGTTAATGTCCAAGGTCTTGTGGAATATTGTCAATGGTAAACATCCAAGACCAAGGCAAGCAGTGGAAGATATTGCATCTTCTTCCAAGAAGCTTGCTTCTCTAGTTTTTGCTCAACAACGGATGGAAGAGGAGGAAGAAGGAAACATTTTCTCATAAGTCACATTTAGAGACACTATCAAGTTTGACA
>CM035414.1:33639323-33756823 GCA_020310875.1 Ceratopteris richardii | reverse complement strand
ACAACTATGTCGTCCTTGCTCTCTTTGCAAGAAAAAGAAATATGGAAGAAGCTCTTGGATACACTAAATTGTAAAGATTTGTGGAATCTCATTGGAGGACACACACTTCGATATACGTTTCACTCTAGATCACATAAAACTGCTATGAGTAGGCTGGATAGATGTTACTACTCTCATGCATTTGCCTTGAATGCTTCGTCCACAATGTGGATTGATGCTACCATGCTTCTTTCTGATCATAATCCACTTTTAATTAATCTCCAAGATATTCTTGGGAGTCGAATATTCCAAATAACCTTGCTAGAATTCCTCTGAGACTGAATCATGCTTGGCTTCAAACTTCATTGTTTAAATCCAAAGTTGACCTTCTGATTCAGCGGATTTCCTCTTGGAATGTCTCTGCATGTATGAAATGGGAAGCCCTTGTGGTGGGCATGCAAGGGGTGATTAGAGATTGTGGAAAGTATTTCACAATCACTCTTACTAAAGCAAAGGTCGAAGCGGAGCGGATGATCCTTCTCATGACTGAAAAGGTTGATTCTGGCCAGTTACTTTCAGAAACAGAGTACATGCGATTATGTGATGCTTACAGATGCTTGCAACTAATTGAAAATAATGCTATCCAATCCTCCAAAGTCAGGGCCAGGTGCATGGAAGTAAATGATCTGCATGCAAACTCTAAATGCTTCTTTGATTTGCTTCAAGTTAAGCGTCTTAGAGGCACGATTACCATGCTTGAAACAGATGGTTTAACTCTTCGTGATAATAATTCCATTGCTGCTATGTGTACACAACACTATCAAATTTTTTTTTCCTCGGCGCATAGGACAGACGATGCTTGGTTCTCTTCTCTTCAAGACTCCCTTGCTTTCACGCCACATGCTCTTGATTCCCATATGGCTGTTACTTGTGAAAAAAGTATCATTGTAGAGGAGGTGTTCTTGGCCATTTGCTCTCTTAAGAATGGAAAAGCGCCGGGAATGGATGGCCTTACAAAGGAATTTGTGATTGCTTTTTGGCCTTCTCTTAAAACCCTCATGCTGGATGTTTGTAATGAAATATGGAGAGATAAAAAAATGCCCTACTCATTCAAATTAGGTAAAATTAAACTGATTCCCAAATTGGAGGTTCCAAAACAGATGGGGGATTGGAGACCGATTACTATGATGAGCATTATTTACAAAATATTCGCAAAGATTTTTGCTTTAAGGCTTAAGCCAATTATGCATAGGATAGTTCACCCGGCACAAGTTGGATTTATACATCAAAGATCCATTTTTGATAATATCTTCCTCACACAGATTTTGATGGAGCATGTTGCCTCGTCCAAGCAAGAAATTGTGGGTATGCAAATTGACTTTGAGAAAGCTTTTGATCGCATAAGATGGGATTTCATTGCCATTGTCCTTAAAAAGCTTGGCTTTGGAGTTAAATTTTGCAGACTCATTTATATTTTAACCCAAGATAGTGCATCTCATGTGGAGATAAATGGTAGGCTCTCGGATCCTTTTCCTGTAGAGAGATCAGTACGCCAAGGTTGTCCGCTAAGCCCGTTCTTGTATGCTTTGGCTTCCTCGCCAATGTTTTACTTGCTGGAAGCTAAAATGAATTCTTCCTGCATTCATGGTATTTCGGTTTTTGGAACCCGACGAATCGCAATTGGTTTTGCTGATGATACTTTCATCTTTGCAAAAGAAGGTCAAGAAAATCAGAATATTATTGCTTGCTTGAAACCGTTCTCCTATGCATCTGCTCTACACATCAACATGAGAAAGTCAGCACTTATTGATATTTCTGCGCAACACTTTGACTCCTTGAAGTGGGAAGGACCTAAATTTGGGAAAGGAACAATATTCCAACATCTTGGATACCCTCTTGGCATAAATGTTTCTAATAGAGATAAAATTGAATGGGTATTACGTAGAATCAGATGTAAAATGGACATGTGGCATACTGCTCAATGGCCATTACATACTCGAATTAGAATTGTTCAAGCCTTCTTACAACCATATGTTATGTATTACTTATTACTACTTGATTGGAGGAAGTGTCATCTTCATATATTTGAATGCCTAATGAAAAACTTTCTGTGGAATAAAATCCATAATCGGGCACTAGTGCTTTCTGCTTGGAAATTTGTATGTCAGCAAAAGATAAGAGGCGGTCTTGGAATCCTGCAGTTAGACTCCCATTTACCGGCCAGAAGGGTAGCATTTATTGTGTGTATTGCCTCCCCACAAAAGCCGTTATGGTTGGATATCTTCTGGCAATTTATGGAAAATGCAAGCTTATGTTATAAGGGATGCTGGAAGCTGGATGCTTGGAACAAGTTCTTTTCACATGCTCCTTTACAAACTTCTTCGCCTACGCTTAATTGCATGTTGCGAAGTTTTAAACTGGTTGCTTCTCACCTGAAATGGAATGGAAGACAACGGTATCTGGGTAACTCATTCGCTGCACTATCTCCATACTGGTCCTTCCTATCTAATCCGCCTCTTGCTTTCTCCTTGGGTGCATCGGCAAGATATTTTAATAACAAAGGTATTGATTCCATTGCAAAGTGCTATGACTCTAAGTGGGAAATTTTATCATTTTCGGTGGTTTGAAGAAGATATGCAGTGGGGGTTGCTTATCGAGCAAAGTGGGTTCAATTAGCATCCTTTTTGCAGCAATATCAGGTACCACTTTCTGTCGACGCATCAGACCCTTGGAGAGATTGGCTTTTGGCGAAACACACCAGATGGTGGAATGGTGCCGCAAATATTTATTATTCCTCACTTCTCCCTAATGAAAGTATTGCTGCTCAATGCAATTTCAGATGGAATTAAAAAAACCCTCGGACTGGTGGAATGGAAGATTTTGTACAATTTGGGAATCCTCTTTTACTTTTAAGACAAAGATTTTCATGTGGTGAATTTTCGCAGGACATTTCACCCTAGGGGCTTTTCTTTCTAAACATGGGATTCAAGGGGCACGTTGTCCTCATTGTGCTTCTTATGCAGAAAATATGCGTCATGCCTTCTGGACATGCCCACAGATTCAAAGATGGTGGAATACTCTCTTTCTCTTTCCCATTTGGGATATGAAGCCCACCAAATTTCAGTGTACTTTCTTGCTCTTTGCTTCAAATGATCACGTTATGGATTGGATTAGAAAGACATGTGTTTTTCTTCTTCTATGCAACATTTGGATGTTTCGGAATACGAAGGTTTTTCAGAATAGGAATTCTGCGCCATATTTCCCTTGGAAATTCTGTAGGGCAAACATACGTCTTCAGATTGATGCCATGCCGGCAAGAGATAGACAATCATATTTCGCATTGCTAGATGCTTTATGACATGACATGTATTTTCTGTTGTGGACTGATAGTTTTTTAGATTTTGGGAATAGGGAGATGATTCTCCCTCCTCACACTCTTGTATATTATTTTTTCTTAATGGAATAAAGTGAGAATTCCCACAAAAAAAATAAAATAAATATATATATATATATATACGTGTGTGTGTGTCTATATATATATATATATATATATATATATATATATATATATATATATATATATATATATATATATATATATATATATATATATATATATATATATATATAGACACACACACACGCGCACACACACACACACATACATACATACATACATACATACATACATACATACATACATACATACATACATACATATATTATGATAACATTCCACACAGCTCCATATCTTGATGTTTGGTACGTCACCAAGTTCTATACACTGTGCGTGTCGTGCCAAATATTTGGTTCTATATTCAGCAAGAGGAAGCAAATGATCCAAATGATCTATCCACATATAGAAGCTCAATACATAATAGCAAGGAATTCAACTCGAGAAGGGGATGGAGATGAGTTTCTAGAGAATGCATATGAGTTTGGAAAACTAGAGAGCATTGCTTCCATGTCTACATGAGAAGTGGTATTCAACTTGCTAGTCAACCTTCTAGAGCTCCTTGGGTTTTGTCACTCATCCATGTATGTGGGAGCTGCCATGTCAACTTGATGGTCATGGAGGAAGACTTATGAGAGCATGGAGGGGTATCTTATCTACACTCAAAACCTTATGGTGGATAGTTTAGAACTTCTCGTATATGTGTGTTTGTTTGATAGGTGTAGATGAAAGCAAATGACTTTAACTTGATAGGTTTGACCAACCTTGATAGTTGAGGGAGTATGTTTGAGTCTACATACTATCCAATACCTAGCATCGCTTTGTTGTCTCTACCCTTCCGATTTCTACTTGGTTGAGAAGAGTATGGGATTTGTGAGTTCTCTTTGTGATGTGTGTTGGATGAGAGCTCTTCATGTTCAAGGTCCTTGTGTGTGTTTGTGGATACTTGGCATGATCTCTGAAAATTAAAGAGGTACCTAAATCATTAAATAAGAATAATAACTTAATAGATAACAAAATATATCTACCTGGCATATCCCCTTAGTGTTAGGTTAAGAGGGGTGTTGGTTTTTAGGTCCAGAATCAATATTGGGACATAGAGAAAATAGAGACAAGATTGATTATAGACTAGACAAAAGAGAGATAAAAGAGCCAAGTTCCGCATATATTCCATGCATAACATGAATGAAGTACATGATGTTAGAAGTAGCATGTAAAGGATACTTGAGAAAATAATTGCCGCTGCTCATAACTCTACAATCTCCATAGCTGAGAAAATTCTCCTCTAAGTATAGATATGCTTTAAGGCTGCTGCACTTCTTGAAGAAGATGAAGAAAGCACAACTCCACTCAAGTGAAGGAGAAATTCCTCTCCGCCAAGCTTAGGTCAAGGCTGAAGCTCCTCGCCAAGTGATGATAAGAAGTGCTAATAATGAGCTCTTTATATAGTTTTAATCGTCCAACGAAAATCACATCAAGAAAATAAAAAACAAGGCATAGATCTTGTACACAACTAGTGCATGTAAAATAACCATGCTGGATCATTTGCTGCCAACAGCTGAATAAAGGGCTGAGCTTGATTTGTGTCTGCAATAAGGCTCTAAGTCTCTTACATGCTGTATTATTCTCTATGTACACTATCTCACGTGCTGTGGTACCAACTGTTAGTTTTTTGACCCACAATAGACATAGAGAAAATAGAAGCAAGATGGAGAATACACAAGACAAACAAGAGATAAAGGAGCCAAACTTTACATATATTCCATAGATAACATGAACAACCCATAGATAAGATGGTCATGTACACTATCTCACGTGCTGTGGTACCAATTGTTAGTTTTTTGACCCACAATAGACATAGAGAAAATAGAAGCAAGATGGAGAATACACAAGACAAACAAGAGATAAAGGAGCCAAACTTTACATATATTCCATAGATAACATGAACAAAGTACATGAAGTTACAAGTAGCATTTAAAAGATGCTTGGGAAAATAGTTATTGCACCTGTTCATAACTCCACAATCTCCATAGCTGAGAAAATTCTTCTTCAAGTATAGATATGCTCTAAGGCTACTGCATTTCTTGAAGAAGATGAAGAAAGCACAACTCCACTCCTCAAGTGAAGGAGAAATTCCTCTCCAGCAAGCTCAAGGTCAAGCTCCTCTCCAAGTAATGATAAAAAGGTGCTAATAACCAGGTCTTTATACAGTTTTAACTGCCCAACAAAATAGGGCATAGGATTTGCGAAAGTTCTTAGATGTTTTGCCTTCCAAAAAAAAAAAGGGGGAGATAGCTTCCACTCAGCTTTTTGGTGGTTAGATCACAGCCATTGAATCCAATGAATATGATGTTGACAAATGTCATAACTCATGTGCAATTTTATGTGCATGTGCAAATTTTAATGTGCATGTGCATATTATAGTGCACGTGCACAATTAGGGTTTACCTTTTGACCCTCTAAAATGACCTAGACTGTCAAATGTTATATATCATTGTAGTTCTTGAAGAATACTTTTCCAAATCTGCCATAATATCCACCTATCTATTTTGACCATTTTTGACAATTACTTTGACCAAGTTTGAACACTTGTTGACTTGTCAAATCTGAAATTTTCTGTTCCTTGTGGAAGGTCTATTTTCTAACAATGGGACCTTCCTTGTGGAAGGTTTATTTTCTAACAATGGGATTGTTGGACATGCGAGCAACCTTCCAAAAGGGAGCTCAATATGTAGAGAAAACTTATGAAAGAAACAAGTCAAAGTTTGGCCAACAATTAAGGAGATGAAGGGTCAATTTGCAACACTAATTTCAAAAAACTAATATGAAAAGCACTCTGAATGAGAGAAAAGCATTATTTAAAAGCAAAAAGCAATAAATAGTATATTATATGTCCTAACAAAAAAAAAAAAACAATTTTAAAGTTTTTGCAATTTTTGAAATTAGCGTTTCGAAAATTGAAGAACCTTGTTTTTTGAGTTTTTAACACTTGGAAAAGCTAGCCTATCTAAAGACAACTGCTTGGGATCATAATTCATCGTTGTTGGAGCAGACTTGGAACTTATGGAGGAGAAGAAGGTGGTCCTTCAACTTGGAGGAGAGGGAGGTGTGCTCTTTATCATCTTCAAGGTATCGAGCAGCTTGGAGCTTTTCTATTTGAAGGAGATCATCTTCAGCTATGGAGATTGTGAAGTTATGGCAGTTTGTATCTCATGCATATTCTTTATGCTACCTTGTAGCCTCATGTACGTCATCTTGGAATGTATGGAATATATTTGGAGCTTGGCTCTTTCAATCTCTCCCATGTCTTTTCTATTCTCCACTGTCTCTATTTTCTTCGTGTCTCTATGTTGATCATGGGTCTAAAAACCAACAAAATTCCACCATGATTTATAGGGAGGCAAATTTTATAGTTTTTTTATTATTTTCAGGTGCTAAAAGGCAAGCTCTAAACCATTGCATCAATACTTGATCTTTTCACGAGATTTTGATAAGTGTAAACACTGCTTTTCAACTTAAATATGCTTTTCACACAAATCTGCAAATTAGGCTTTGACTTTTGATCCACACACAGATGTCAAATACCCAAGTGTTATATATCATTAGATAGCTCTTGAAGTGTGCTATCACATTATGTAATAATAATTTTACTCAAATTTCGACCAGTTTGATTGGAACTTTGACCATTTATATTTAAGTGATTTAAACCTACAGGTGGGGTCCCTAGTGGAAGGTCATCCCAATACACATATTTTCTAACACTATCACTGTGGCTCTAATCTCAAGGCAATTCACAACGTTGAAGGGAAACAGGGCAGAAATTTGAAGCAAATATGGATGAAGGCTGGAGCTATCTTGCTTAGATATGGGTTGAAGCAAATGGGGCGGAAGTAAGTATGGGAGTGGGCTATAGATGAATGAAGCTATGGGCTTGAGTTTGGAGATAAAGAAAGCTATGGGTTGAAGGTTGAACCACTTCGCAAGAGGGGCTGAATGAGGCTATGTGCAAGTGAGCTTTTAGCTATAGAGCACCAGCAGCACACATATGTGAGAAGGGATGCTATGGTTATCGCAAATAAACCTAGATAATTGATAACCGATGCTCTTCAAGTATTCTTTTATTTGCGAGACAAACGTTATAGGTTCTACTCTAACAAACCTCTTGCGAACCGAATTCTTGATACCTTAAAAGAGTGCCTAAAAAGTTTTGGTTTTCAGGTCTACAATCAAAACAGAGACATAAAGAAAATAGAGACATGATGTAGAGAAGACTGATGTGAAAGGAGTAAAGCTTCACGTATATTCATTACATTCTGTAATTGAATTTACAAGATAGCATAGAAGATATACAAGATAATGAATACTAGCTGTCCAATAACTCCAATAACCTTCAAGTTTGAAGATGATTTCCTCCAAAAATAGATAAGCTGCACACCTTGTAGATGATGAAGAAAAACACAACTTCACCCCTCCAAGTTGGAAGGACCACCTCCTCCAAGCTAAGCTCTTGAAGATGTTGGAAATTTAGTAGGCCCATAACTAACATGTTGCTGACAGAAATCCTCATACTCATTTGGAAACACCTTCTCTAACATCTCATCCGAATGTGCATGTAGCATGCATGTACTGATTGTCCTTTAGATATGCCGAATAGGACTCCTCCTGACATAGATGCCACTGCCTCCATAAGCTCCAAGTAGTACCTGTGTGCATAAAGAGAATATGTACCTGAATTGTTAACATAAGATGTGAATCTTATGTTAAGCTCCATCCAATGTCTTTGAAGTACACCGAAATCTTCATGTAGAAGACAATCTTCAAATACATTATGTAGATGGCTGAGCCACACCACCAAGGTGCTCATAGGCAAGTCCTCTCCATAAGCAAGAGTGTGAGCACACTCTTCTCCAAGAAGAACTCCATAGCTGCACCTCAGCATGCTCCTAGAGTGCACCATGGCTGCCCCATGTGTGCTAGAGCACCACCTCTAATGAGGGACCAAAGCTGGTGTTGCAATTGGTGTAGGATAACTCTTAAAGTGACCCAAGGCAGTGTTTAAATAACCCTCCAAACTTCTAGCGATCAAAATTGAATAAAGCAGCTTTTTGCGTAAAAAACTCATTATCGTAGCTTTTTAAAACTTAGATCGCTATTTTTTAATTGAGTTTGCTTTATTTTTAAAATTGCTTTTAACTAGCTTTAAAAATAGCTTCTTGACCTGCTTTTTCACACTTCTGACTACCTGATGAATAATCTGACAACATTCTTATGATCCTCATGCCGAGAGCTATCATATGAGGTCAAAACCCTAAATCAGCAGAAAATTAGGGTTAGGGTTTTCTCCCAAATCTGATCTCTGATGACTGCATGTCATATATCATTGGAAAGCTCTCTTCAAGCTCTACAAGATAGACTCATAAAAATATTATCCATTTTTGTGCCAAAAATGACTAAATACCAAAATTAGGGTTTCTGCCCTAAATGGATTTTGGACTGATGTGACATTGTTTTCCAACAATCCCCTCTGCAATGTCATATTGGTACAAACTGAACTGGATATGCAACTTCATTCATCTGCAAACTGACATAAGCTTCAAACTTGTCCTCCCGAATTAATCTTCAAACCTTTTCTTCAAAAGTCTTCTTCAAAACTGAATTTGAATTTTTTCAAACTTCAAAAAACTGAATTTGCTGAATATGAACCATAATACCTGAGAAAATATGCAAACTAGATATCCAATAGTGTTAGCATACATAAAGCAATCACTGCTTGATAACATATGTAGCATGACTTGACTCTGAATCTGCTATCTCCTGTCTTCTCAAACCTGTAAGTGTACACTAGGATCCACATATTTGCATTTACCTTATGAAATGTTTCTCAACGTATTTCTGCTGTGTCATGTATATACACTAAACAAAATCAGAAACTGAATCCATCTTGGGACTTGTGACTGATAACTCACAACTTAGTGTATTATGAACACTAGCTGGTTCATCTCTGACTGTACTCAACTCAACTCATGAGTCTCACCAAAATTTCATATCTATGATGTCATCTTGTCTTCATCCTTGTTCTATCTCTAAGTCTTTCATACCTCTTTCCTTCAGAGTCCGGTATAAACATATATGTGCGCACATCTGAAACATACCTCTCTGAAATATCAAATTTCTCTTTAATAGAATTCTGGAACTTTCTCCTGAACAGGAACACCTAACAGGAACTTTCTCCAGACATTCTCCTTCTTCCTTCTTCTTTCAAAGCTGGAACATAAAGGGAAACTGACAAAGAAAATATAGGAATACTTGATATAGCCTATAGGAATACACATGTAGGTATGACTCGGCATTCTTTTATATATGGCTGAAAATAAGTCTTCATGTTTCATCACCCCCTGGATGATTTAACACTAGTATCCAGAATTCTTCAAATTATATCAGACTTTATGAATGGAACGTCTTCCTTCTTTCAATAAATCTGATCTTCAGTGATCAATACCTGTATTTGAAACAAAATTTTAGGATCCATAATCTTCTTCTTTTTCTCTGCAACATAAATCTGATAGAATCTGAATCTTTGACTTACTTCTTCCAATGTTAAGAACTTTTCAAACAAAGGATAGACAATTGACTCATAAATACTCAAGATCTTCAAGATCATTCAAGATCTATCAAGGTCTCTCTAACAAAATACCTGTGTAGAATCTGCTCTCATCAAACTTTCATGACTCAATGTTTGATTTGCTACCTGAATGTCTCTAAGTGTCCATGCTTCTCACATAAAGTTGTAAAACTTTTCTTTAACCAAATCCTTCTCAAGAATCTGCAACTCCTACTTGAAACATAAGTGGACAAACTCTCACCTTGAGAACTCCAAAAGTTTCAAGTTGATACTTCATCTTTTCATATTCTACCCGGGTGAAATGTGATAGTATGTGCTTGACTTGCTTTGGCTAACTCCACTTCTCAATCAAGTGATAGGATCTAATGGAACACCTTTTGAATACAAGCGTGTATCCAAAAGTCAAGACAATCATAGAAAGTAGATTCTCCATGTGGCTGGTACATCACAAAATCTGAATTTTTCTGAATTTTCCTGAAAATACTGAATTTCTGAAAATTTTTTCCTGAAAATTACTGAAATTCTGAATTTTTCCTGAAAATACTGAAATTCTGAAAATACTGAATTTTCTGAATTTTTATCCTGATAAACTCTGAATTTTCTGGATATACTGAATATATAGAATATGAGGTACCTTTTCCAAACAAAAACCTCACTCCAAGTCTTTAACATATGCTACAAATACTCTTTTACCTCAAGAGTTAGGTAAAGAAGAAAAATACTTTTCTTCGACTTGTCATATACCAAGTAGCTCTGAATTGACACTCCAAGAATTCTTTGAGGGAACATATAAGCTGCTTGCTCAAAAGCTTCAACTAAAACATAACTCATATACATATGAGTCAAAACATATATATGCTTCTTTTCTTTCTCTCAATGTAATCTTTGTCAAAACCTACTAAAACATGACCAAGTGTAATGCAAAACAAGAAACTGCTTCTTCTTTAAACTTATCTTTTTCACACAAGATGTTCTCGTAGACTTGTCTTTGGATGTAGAGGATAAAAGTAGGAAAAGTATATGGAAAATATAAGAGAAGAAAGGAAGTCTTACTTTCCCTTTGGAATTATTGGACCTTCTTCTTCTGCATCTTTCTTCCACCTGATGATGTCAACATCTTCAAACTTCTCTTCCATACCTTTTGTTCTCTTCATCTTGAAGTTGCAAACACTTTTAACTTCTTCAAATGATTTTTTCTCTTCCTCTAGTGCTAAGAGTAAGAGACAAAACAAACATGGTATACAAATGGAAGTGAATATAGAATCATGTTTTATCATCTCCTCATATCTCTGAATCAAAACTCTGCTTCAAATGTGACTGATATGAGTGAATTTGTCATGGACACAAAGAAAACCATCTTAGACCTTAGATTCCATGTGAATTTCATATATCTCATATTTGGTTAAGGTTTAGGAGAAACTAATGCTACCGGAATGTGCCAAAACACCAAGATCGACCGCCTATTTGCTGAATTCCGACACTCGGAGGTCTTGTTTCCAATTGATGATGTCATCGATGAAATCATCAAATCGTAACCGCCCTTGAAAACCTATAAAAGGAGGGGTTGGCAACATTCATAATCAATCTTGTGGATACCAGTCTTTGGAGCTCAAGGAGTCGTGACCGCCAAGTAAGTACTCTCCAAGTTCCAATTCCTGTTCTTGTCTTGTTCCTTGTTCTAGTCTTGTCTAGTCTTGTATCTTGGACATCTTGTCTTGTCCTCTTGTAATCTCGTAGTACGAGATCTTGTCGAGTTCTTTCTTGTATCTAGTTCATCTCCCAAAAGGGAGTTCTTGTAATCTAGAGATCATGTTTCATACTTATGATCCCGGGTTGTGGGATCTCCTGTATCATCTCTAGTCGAGTTGTTCATACCTATCAGTCCCGGGTTGTGGGACATCTTGTATCAGTCACGTATTCTTGTATCATTTCTCCTTCGTGGGTGATCTTGTAATCAGAAGTGTATTTCCGAAATCTTGTCTACTGTAGTTAGAGAGCACAATCTAGTACTCCCTTGACATTTTGGAAAGACTATCTTCAGCAAGACCTGGAACCATGGATTCCCTATGCAAGGAGATTCAATCTACCATAAAGGACTTGATCGAACATGTCCAAGAGATGAAAAGATTGCTACAACAAGATGATCGGTCAGTTTTAAGCTATGCCTTGAATATCAAGACGTTGTTTCGTGGAACTACATATCAAGAAGACTACGTGGTTAATCAGTTTCGAAGTGGCCTCAATCCTGAAGTCAAATATCTCTTGCTATCCATGCCTCAAGCAAATACCTTGGAGGATGTTATCAATCAAGCAATGCAGTGTGAGAATCAATTGTTAAAAGAAATCCAAGTCAAAGAGTCAGAAGTCTTGAATAATGAGGACACTACTCCTCAAGAATCTGAACCAAGAATCTTTGAAGCCCAAAAAGTCATTATAAATGATATGGAGTATGCATGTTATGAAGATATCAAGAAGGTAAAGGATAAGGAGGAGTTCATGTTCAATCAAGGAGGTGTGCTTACTCAACACTCTTCATCAAAGATCTTGGAAACACCACACCATTCCACTAGAAGCTCAAAGGATCTATCACATGAACAACCCAAGGAAGCTCAAGAGAGACCCAATCCTTCACATCCGATCAAGATTCAAGATCATGAAGAATTTGAGGTCGTGCATGTATTAGATTCAAGGATCTCTCGAGGAAGATTGGAATGCCTTATTCATTGGAAAGCATATGACATCATTGATCGTACTTCGGCAACTTACAGAAAATATTCTTAGAGAAAAATTCAAGGTTCATGAGTTCCATAGGAAGAATCCAATGAAACCCAAGCTAGAGAACATGGCCGCTCCTCGTGGAACTCGTCGCTTGAGGGGGAGGTGATGCCATGGACACAAAGAAAACCATCTTAGACCTTAGATTCCATGTGAATTTCATATATCTCATGTTTGCTTAAGATTTAGGAGAAACTAATGCTACCATTGCATTCAGAATGTGCCAAAACCCCAAGATCGACTGCCAATTTGCTGAATTCTGACACCCAAAGATCTTGTTTCCAGTTGATGATGTCATCGATGACATCATCAAATCGTAACCGCCCTTGAAAACTTATAAAAGGAGGGGTTGGCCACATTCATAATCAATCTTGTGGATACCTGTCTTGGGAGCTCAAGGAGTCATGACCGCCAAGTAAGTACTCTCCAAGTTCCAATTCCTGTTCTTGTCTTGTTCCTTGTTCCAGTCTTGTCTAGTCTTGTATCATGGACATCTTGTCTTGTCCTCTTGTAATCTCGTAGTACGAGATCTTGTCGAGTTCTTTCTTGTATCTAGTTCATCTCCCAAAAGGGAGTTCTTGTAATCTAGAGATCTTGTTTCATACTTATGATCCCGGGTTGTGGGATCTCCTGTAGCATCTCTAGTCGAGTTGTTCATACCTATCAGTCCTGGGTTGTGGGACATCTTGTATCAGTCACGTATTCTTGTATCATTTCCCCTTCGTGGGTGATCTTGTAATCAAGAGATTTATCAAAACTGTCAAGAACAGCCTCTAGATACCTGTTTTGATGTAGCTAATGCTTTTACTTTCAAAATAATGAAAGTGTTTGAAAGCACTTCTTCAATCCTTCAAATCTCTTCATAACTGCTCTTCTAAGATATGACCTGCAAATGATAATCAGATAGTAGAAACTAAGTCTTGGTCTTCAAACAATACTTCTGTAAAGTAACTTTACTCTTCCAAAAGTATTTGGCTGCGAACAGATCATTAACTTCATACTCCACACTGAATAAACATGTGACTGAATTGCCTAATTCTCAAATCTCTACTCATCTAGATTAAGTGTGTATGTCAAATGTTAGAAGATGCTCTTAAATCATATGTTGTAAACCTGGAAGTCTGGGAACCTGGGAATCTAAGAACCTGAATGCTTTGATACCAAATGTTGGAAATTTAGTAGGCCCATAACTAATACCAGAGGTCCAGGATCTAAACCATAGAATCCAGCAATCTTCCAATATTGACAAAACATGAACATACCACACTTAATCATACAAATGATGAGACAAAGATAGAGCCTTCATAGGGGGATGTTGGAAGTGAGGTGGGCCCTAATAATAATATTCACAGGTTTACATGATCTTCCAACTCATGAACCTTAGCATACACACCTTAAGACTCAAAATTAGATGAATGAGAAATAGAGAGAGAATAGACAATTTGTCAAAGTATCAAAGTAAGCTGAATGCTTACTTACACTCACTTTTTAATATGAATGTCAAATTACAATGTGTGTAATGATACAAAACTGAATGTATGCTAATACAAAACTGAATCTTGGTTGAATTTAGGGTTCTAGGTACAAGAAATTGTGCATAGAGTGCCTAAGAGGTATGAAGAGTGTGTGTATGTGCAATTGAAGTGAATAGAAACAGTTTAGGACTGTTTGTACAGCAAACCCTAATTCTGAAATTAGGGTTTTAAAAACCTTAAATCTGAAATTGACCTAAATAGCAAGATAATCTTCTCCTTGTGTTGAAGTAGAAGGCACAAACCTTGGAATAGAAGCAACAATAGAAGAAGAACTGAAAATGGACTTGTTACTTACAAAACTCAACAAAGGCTGATGGTTGGCTTCCAAAATCTCCTCCAAATCTGCACCAAAAGCTTAAAACACCTCCTTCAAGAGTTAGAGCACTCATCCCTTGAGTAGACCTTGATCAATGATGATTGATTGATTCCTAAAAGTGACCCAACCCCTTAATTTATAGCTTAGGAGATGCTATAGCGAAAAAATCCTTGAAAAGCACAAAAAGCACATGTGATAAATTAAAATTAACGATCAGCTTTTCAAGACAAAAGACTCATCAATCGCACTAAAGTGGCACTGAGGAAATCATAAGATGATGCTTTTCTTGATGTTTATAAGGTGAGGATTCATAATATGCAAAAAAAACATTTTGAGCAAAAAATAGGGTCAGGGTTTTCTTGCATTTGTGGACCTCTGATGACAAAGTGTTATGTACCAAATGAAAGCTCTCCTCAAGTAATGTGTAATGAGCTAATAATGATTTTTGACCTTCTATGATCAAAATTTGGCTAAGTACCAATAATTAGGGTTGCTGGAAATTAGGGTTTTTGTGCTATTTTGACATTGTTTCCAACAATCCCCCTTCAATGTCATAATGGCATAAAGTTTAATAATTTGCTTAACTTCTGATGTCTTTCTCTGGATAATGCTTTGGTAAAAATATTGCAAACTTGTAGGCATTTAGATTAGCTCAATGTGGTTCTTGGATACCTCTTCCTTAATGTAGTGGTAGTGTTCTTCTATATGCTTTGTTCTTGCATGATGAACATGATTCTTTGCAATAGCAATAGCACTTTTGACTGTTTGAAAATATTCACATAAGAAGATATCCGCATAAGAAGATATTCTTTGAAAATATCCGCATAAGAAGATAGCTTTTACATCAAAATAACTAAGAATTTGCTGCAACCAAACAGCTTCAACTGTAGCTGTAAAGGAAGCCTTGTACAGTGCTTCACTTGAAGATGTAGCTGCTGTAGGCTGTTTCTTTGATAACCATGAGATAAGATAATCTCCTAGATAGAAACAATCGCCACTTGTGGTGCTTCTTCAGTTTTTATCACTTGCCCAATCAGAATTTGATTGTTGGAAAATTGTGGTGATTTGTTGGAATTTGTGGCCCCAAGATCTTCCAATACTAACAACCTTTGAGTATACACACTTAATTAAATAAGATGATAAGTGAGAGATAAAAAGAATCTTGAGACAAGAATAAGTAACGTAAGCAAATTGCTTACTCACTAATATAGATGGCTGAATTACAAAATAGTAGTACTACTCAACCATATGATGGTGCACTCACTAAACGGAAGAATAGACAAGAAGATGATGAAATACAGAATTGAGATTATGCTGTTATAATCTGTGTGTGTGTGAAGCATATGAGCAACGGAGTGAACCTAATCTCTCAAGATAGTGCAACAAATCGGAAAATCAGCAAACCCTAATTCTGAAATTAGGATTCAGAAACCCTAAAACAGAATATAGGATTAACTTACAAAAGATAGCTGCTCCAAACTTGTAGAAGACTCCTTGCTCCAAGAGAATAGTCTCTTCTTCACCTCTCCTTAGCCTCCATAGCTTCAGAACTTCAAAATTGACACTATGGAAGCATCAACTCAAGAAGTGACTCCTCCTTGAATGTCCAAAAGTGTTGCCAAGACCTCTATTCTATAGCTTTGGTGTCTATCCATAAACCAGATCGTAAAAATTGCGAAAAAGCTGATCGTGGGAGTTTTTTTTTAAATCAATCGCTAATTTTTGCTTTTCGTGAGTTTTATAATTCTATCGCTTTTTTTTTTTTAGCTTGCTTTATTTTTTATCGCTACAATTTTTGCTTTTGCCATCCACTAATAATATAACCTAGCTTTTTTTGTGTTTTGTACATCAAGAACCTCAGAAATATGCAACCCATCATTTTAGGGCAGAAACTAGGGTTTGAGTTTTCTCCTAATTCTGACCTTTGATGACAGAATGAAGCATATCACTAGATAGCTCTCATGAAACTCTATCTATCTAGCCTAAAAAAGTTTTACCCAAAATGTACAAAAAAATGGCTTAAGTCCTATGTTGGATTGCTGGAGATGGAACATATGTACATTGATTTCCAACAATCCCTCCTTCAATGTCATATTGGTACAAGCTTCAGTAATCTGCACATCTTCTCATGACTATCTCTACTCAATGCTTTGGTAAATATATCTGTAACATTCTCACTAGAAGGAACATAAACCAGCTCAATGTGCTTCTTTGCTATTTGTTCTCTAATATATTGGTAGTGAACCTCTATATGTTTTGTCCTTGCATGATGTACTGGATTCTTTGCTATAGCTATTGCACTCTGGCTATCTGAAAATATTTGAATGGGTTCATGTACTCTTACATCTAGATAACTGAAAATCTTCTGCAACCATATTGACTCCAAAGTAGATGTAAATGTTGCACGATATTAAGCTTCACATGATGAAGTTGCAATAGTGGGTTGTCTCTTTGAAAGCCATTAGATAAGACAATCTTCAAGATAAAAGCAAAAACCACTAGTACTTCTTCTAGTGTCTTTATCACCTGCCCAATGAGAATCTGAAAATCCTTTTAGTAATAAATGTGTAGATTTTGAGAATACCATAGCATAATTTGAAGTTCCCTTCAAATATCTTAAGATCCACTTTACTGCTTTCCAATGTAACGTTGTTGGGTTATGCATGAACCTTGATACTTGAGAAACTGCAAATTGTATATCTGGACGTATATTACAAAGATATATCAAGCACCCAACTGCTTGGCAATATAAAGTAGCATCAAATGACTCTTCATATGCTACTATTTGTAAAGACGTGTTCTGATCCATAGGTGTTTGCATCGGTTTAGCTTGAGTCATCTGAAACCTTTCTAATAGTTTCTCAATGTACTTTTGCTGTGTCATATAGATACACTCATCTTTAAACAGAAACTGAATCCCAAGATAATAATGCAAGATTCCTAAGTCATTTACATCAAAAGTTTGCTTCAATTGTTCTTTGAACATCTGCAAATCTTCATCTCTGGGACCTCTGACTATAACATCATCCACATAAATGATTGCTATAATCAACAAACTTGTTTCAACTTTGACATAAAGAGTTGGAGCTGCATCTGAGTTATGGAAATCAATGGATAAAAGATATGTGTGTATCTTTTCATACCATGCTCTAGGTGCGTGTTTTAATCCATACAAAGCTTTTATAAGCATACATACTAAATGTTCTTTACGTGTTTCTTCAAAACCTTCTCGCTGCTGAATATATACATCTTCATGTAAATCCCCATTTAAAATAGCAGTCTTTATGTCAAGTTGATATACATTCCAATCAAAATGTGTTGCTAAAGCAAGTATTGACCTAATTACTGTCATCCTAGAGGTAGGAGCAAATGTCTAATCAATACCTTTTTGTTGTGCATATCCTTTGACAACTAATCTTGCTTTGTACCTATCAATAGTACCATCTGCTTTCCGTTTGATTTTGAAGATCCACTTTACACCTATAGCTTTCTTTCCCTCTGGTAACTCACATAGCTGCGAAGTTTGATTCTTATGAATAGAATCAATCTCTTCTTGCATAGCTTTTCTCCAAATAGGAATATTAAGTGCATCTTTAAGACATGCAGGTTCATCTTCAACTGTTGTGAGTGCTAAAATATCATGAATCTCAAAGTCTTAAGCAAAACTTACATGATCTTTTTGTTGTTGTTGTCTAGTCGGACTCCTTGTTCTTCCTGTAAAAAGTCTTTATACCACTATCTTCCATGTCTGATATAACCAAGTAGGTGTATCCTTAAATAGTGGTGATACTCTTTCTGACTCTTCAGTTTCCACTAGTTCTGGAATGTGTCCCTATGAGATACTAGGACTTTTTGGAACTCTAGTACTTTCTTCCATTTCTGGAACTAAAGTCTCACATGGAATTGACTCTGTAGAAGGTTGTGAAATTCCTCTTTCTTCAATCCTAGGAATTTTAACTCCCTCCTGATATGGTTGAACATGTATATCCAAATTCCGTCTAAAAAATTCATAGTCATTTTCACTAATGAACTCTGGAATTTCTGCTTCTTTATCATATATCTTATTTTCAACAATATATGCATTGCGTGAAAGAATAAGTTCACCTGTTTTCGGAACATAAAACCTGTATCCTTTACTTTCAACAAGATATCCAATAAAAACAACTTTCCTTGCCTTTACATCTAGTTTGCCACGATCCTTTTTCTCAATATGAACATAAGATAGTGATCCGAATACTCTGAAATAGCTCACATTAGGTTTTCTTCCATAATATGTTTCATAAGGAGTAATTACCTTTAAAGCTTTTGTAGAAGACCTGTTCAAAATGTGATTAGCTGTATGTACTGCATCAAACCAGAATTTTGGTGAAAGCTTCTTGGATGCCATTATGCTCCGCATCATCTCGATAAGTACTCTATTCCTTCTTTCTGCAACACCATTCTACTAAGGAGTGTAAGCAATAATAAGGTATCGAGTAATACCTTATTCTTCAAGAAATGTCTGAAACTCATTTGATAAGTATTCTCCACCTCTATCACTTCTGAGAATCTGGATAGTTGGCTGACTTTCATTTTCAACCATAGCTACAAATTTCTTGAACGTTGGAAAGACTTCTTACTTCAACTTAAGACCATAGATCCATGAATATCTCATGAAATCATCAACATAAAGAACAAAATACCTAAAACCTTGAATAGAGTCTGCTCTCATGGGTCCATTCACATGTGAATGTGTTATCTGCAATTTCCTGGTAGTTGTAATATGACCATGCTTCTTGAAAGGTAGTTTATGCATTTTGCCTTCAAGACATGCTTCACATATATCTGAATCATCTGGTAGCTCGAATGAGGGTAAACTCTAAACAATACCTCTATCTTCGATACTTTTGAGAGCTCCAAAACTAATATGTCCAAATCTTTCATGCCATAACTTCATATCTTCCACTGGTGACGAAGATTTGACAGCATATGCTTGACTGATTTTTGACAAAATAAAAATCCCTCCTTTGTGCTCACCTTACAAAATAACCTTCTCTTCTTTGTGTGACAAAATCTTACAAAGATCACTTTCAAATACAACTTTGTAACCATCTCCTAAAAATGCAGATATAGACAGCAGATTCTTCTTCATGTTAGGTACATATAAAACATCTGAAATCTGAAAATTACCACCTTCTTTTGACTTTAGGGTTACTGTACGTATTCCCACAACATCCAAATCATTGCCATCTGCAATAGTAACTCTTCTACCTGAAGAATAGAAAAGAGAAGAAAATACTTCTCTGCATCCTGTCATATGCTTTGTAGCACCTGAATCAAATATCCAAGGATCTGCTGAAAGAACTTGTAAAGCTGCCTGATCACAAGATACTTCCTCAATGACGATACAGGGATAAGAATCACGTTGAGGTTTCCCTTTTTTATCATCTTTTGCAACATTACCTGATGCCTTTTTCTTTTCTGCTGGAATCCTTTTCTGACAAACTGCTATGAAATGTCCAGGTTTCTTGCAATAGTGACATAATGCTTCCTTCTTGTTAGAAGACTTCTCTTTAGTTGTAGTAGAAACAGAATTTGAAGTAGAAGGTAAAGAGGACTTACTTTCCTTCTTGGATTGGTTTTCCTTCTTATCCTTCTTCTTTTTACCCTTTGACGAAGACAAAAGTGCTTCTTCCCTTCAATTGATCTTCATCTTGAAGTAGCAAAAACTCTAACTCTTCAAATGTAATCTCTCTATCTCTTGTTGTAAGAGTAAGAGTGGTTATAAAAGACCGATATGAGATAGGAAGTGAATTAATCAGCGTATTTACCATTTCTTCATCAGATATCTCAACTCCTACATTTAGAAGTTGATCTCTCAAGTCAATGAGCTTTGTAATGTGGGTTTGAATCGATTCACCAGCCTTCATCCTTGTGTTTGCTAGTTGTCTCCTCGAGTGAGCTTTCCTAGCAAGATTTTTGCTCTGAAAAAGATTCTCAAGCTTTAACCAAGCTTGTCTAGAAATTTTGCAAGATTTGATTTGTGGTAGAATATGCTTTTTGACACTCATTGCTATGAAGGAGAGAGCTAAAGCATCTCTAGCATCCCATCTTGCTTGATCTTGAGTAGGAGGAACTCTAGGTAAGGACCTACCTATGACTCTGGATGTAGAAGTGGTTACCTCTTCTTCAGTTGGTTCTTGATGAGCTTTGATTGCAACACCAATTCCTCTTGAAGTTGTTGTATCCTCTTCTTCGCCTTCTCGTCTTGGTCTTGATAAGGTTCCATTGACGATACTCCATAAATCCTTTGTCACTAACAAATTCATCATCATCATGAAACTCCACATAGGATAATTGGATGATCCATCTAACTTGTCCTCAATCTCAATTCTATACTCACTCAGCTTAACTGTGTATGTCAATTATGCTATGATACCAAGTGTTGGAATTTGGGGCCCCAGGATCTTTCAATACTAACAACCTTTGAGCATACACACTTAATTAAATAAGATGATAAGTGAGAGTTAGAAATAATCTTGAGACGAATAAGTAACGTAAGCAAATTGCTGACTCACTAATATAGATGGCCGAATTACAAAATGGGAGTACTACTCAACCATATGATGTTTCACTCACTAAATGGAAGAATAGACAAGAAGATGATGAAATACAAAATTCAGATTATGCTGTTATAATCTGAGTGTATGTGAAGCATATGAGCAACGGAGTGAACCTAATCTCTCAAGATAGTGCAACAAATCTGAAAATCAGCAAACCCTAATTCTGAAATTAGGATTTAGAAACCCTAAAACAGAATATAGGATTAACTTACAAAAGATAGCTGCTCCAAACTTGTAGAAGACTCCTTGCTCCAAGAGAATAGTCTCTTCTTCACCTCTCCTTAGCCTCCAAAGCTTCAAAACTTCAAAATTGACACTATGGCAGCATCAACTCAAGAAGTGACTTCTCCTTGAATGTCCAAAAGTGTTGCCAAGACCTCTATTATACAGCTTTGGTGTTCATCCATAAAGCAAATCATAAAAATTACGAAAAAGCTGATCGTGGGAGTTTTTTTTTAAATCAATCGCTAATTTTGTGCTTTTCGTGAGTTTTATAATTCTATCTCTTTTTTTTTTTAGCTTGCTTTATTTTTTATCGCTACAATTTGTGCTCTTGCCTTCCACTAATAATATAACCTCGCTTTTTTTGTGTTTTGTACATCAAGAACCTCAGAAATATGCAACCCATCATTTTAGGGCAGAAACTAGGGTTTGAGTTTTCTCATAATTCTGACCTCTGATGACAGAATGAAGCATACCACTAGATAGCTCTCATGAAACTCTATCTATCTAGCCTAAAAAAGTTTTACCCAAAATGTAAAAAAAATGGCTAAGTCCTAAGTTGGATTGTTGGAGATGGAACATATGTACATTGATTTCCAACATGATTTTGGAAATACCATAGCATAATTTGAAGTTCCCTTTAAATATCTGAAAATTCTCTTAATTGCTTTCCAATGAATCTTAAGGGCATTGTGCATGAACCTGGATACTTGAGAAACTGTAAACTGAATGTCAGGACATGTATTACATAAATAGATTAAGCAACCAATGGCTTGACTATACAAAGTAGCATGAAAAGGTTCTATGCCTTTGCTTGTAATGACATATTAATATCCATAGGCATTTGCATAGGCTTTGAATGTCATTTCAAACCTTTCCAATAATTTCTCAATGTATTTTTGCTTCGTTATGTAGATACACTCGTTCTTGTATTTGAACTTAATCCCAAGATAATGATGTAAAATACCTAAATCATTCACAACAAATGTATACTTAAGTTGTGCTTTAAAAAACTGAAGGTCTCAATCCTTGGGACATGTCATAATCATATCATCAACATATATGATAATCAAAACATCTTTTTCTACTTTGACATAAAGAGTAGGAGAAGCTTCTGAGTTTCCAAAGTCAATAGAATCTATATAAAAGATAGAGATGTATCTTCTCATACCATGCTCTTCACACTTGCTTTAAACCATATAAAGCTTTGATAAGCATGCATACTAAATGCTCTTTATCTTTCTCTTCAAAACCTTTTGGTTGCACAATGTAGACATCTTCATGAAGATCACCATTAGGAAAGGTTCTTTTGATATCTAACTTGCATACATTCCAATTGAAGAATGCAAGAAGAGAAAGTATTGCTCTGACTACTACCATTCTAGAAGTAGATGTAAAAGTCTCATCGTAGTTACTTCCTTTCTTTTGTGCATAATTTTTGACAACTAACCTTGCTTTATGCCTGTCAATAGTACCATTTGCTTTTCTTTTAATTTTGAAGATCCACTTAACATCAATTGCTCTTTTATCTTTTGGTAACTTACGAAGCTTCCATGTTTGATTCTTATGAATAGAATCAATCTCTTCTTGCATAGCTTTCTTCCAAATAGGACTTTGTAGTGCATCATTAACATTAGTTGGTGCTTTCTCAATTGAAGTTAGTGCTAAAATGTCATGAATCTCAAAATGTTCTACGTAATTTTCCTGATCAGCTTGTTCTTTCCTTGTTTGACTTCTTGTTCTACCCGTGAAGTTCTTTATACCACTGTCCTTCCAAGTTTGATATGACCAGCTCGGAGTATTCTTGAAAACTGTTGCAATGTCTTCTTGTTCTTGAGCATCTCTTTCTTCTTGAATTCTGGAACTTTCTTCAACTTCATAACTTGGAACTTCAAGAGGTACTAATGAACGACTAGATATAAATGTAGGAAATGAAACTTTTTCTCTACCTTTATCAAGTATAACTTTTAGGGTTTGAGAAGGTTCATTACTCCCCTTGTATGGCTGAATTTAAGAATTCAAATTCCTTCTAAAAAATGCATAGTCATCATCTTCTACGAAATCTGGAATCTCTATCTTCTTATCATAAATTTGACTTTTTGAAATATATGCATTGTGTGAGAGTAGGATATTACCTCTTTCTGGAATATAGAATCTATATCCTTTGCGTTCAATTGCAAAACCAGTAAAAACAGCTTTGATGGCTTTTACATGAAGCTTACCATGATCTTTTTTCTCAATGTGAACATAAGTTGGAGAACCAAATACTTTGAAGTAACTCACATTGGGTTTCTTACCATAATAAGCTTTATAAGGTGTGATGACCTTTAAAGCTTTTGTGCAAGAACTGTTTAGAATGTGATTAGCTGTATGTAGTGCATTAGGAGAAAGTTTTTTGGATGGCATCATGCTAAGCATCATCTCAACAAGTATCTTATTCTTTCTCTTTGCAATACCATTGTGTTCTAGAGTTTAAGCAATAGTGAGGTGATGAGAGATACCTTTGTCTCCAAGAAAATATTTTAAGTCCTTTGAGATGTGCTCTCCTCCTCTATCACTTCTTAAAATTCGATTTTTTTTTTTTTAACTTTCATTTTCAACCATAGATAAGAACTTCTTGAAAGTAGGAAAGACCTCTGACTTTGAATGAATGTGACGAAATACCTGTAACCTTGAATGGAATCTCTTCTTATAGGACCATTCACATCTAAATGTATGATTTGCAACTTCCTTGTGGCTGTGATATATCCATGTTTCTTGAAAGGAAGTTGTGAAGCTTTCCTTCAAGACATCCTTCACATGATTTAGCATCACCTGTTAAAGCAAAAGTAAGCATACTCTCCACCATTTCTTGATCTTTGATGTGCTTGAGAGATGTGTAACTGATATACTAAACCTAGCATGCCATAACCTCATATTCTTCTTAGGTGTAGAAAACTTGACAACATTAGCATGACAAATTTTTTATAATACAAACATGCCACTTCTGTTTTCACCTTGAAGTAGATAATGCTTCTTATTAGGTGAGAGGATCTGACATGAATCTTTCTTAAAAACAACTTTATGTCCATCTGTCAAGAAAGTAGGTATCGAGAGCAAATTCTTCTTCATTTTTGGAATATAAAGAATGTTAGAAATTGTGAAATTTCCACCTGCCCTAGACTTTAGGCTTAGTTCTCCAGCGCCTACAACATTCAAATCATGAACATCTGCAATGGTCACTCTTCTACCCGAAGAATCAGAAAGTGAAGCAAATACCTTTCTGCAACCTGTCATATATTTAGTAGCTCCAGAATAAAAAATCCAAGGATTATCAGAGATTGCATTTAATGTTGCTTGATCAAAAGCTAATTCTTCAATACAAACACATGCATAAGATTCTTCCTTTGAAGACGTAGGTTTTGAATTATCTTCAACATTATTGCTTGACACTCCTTTCTTCTCATTATAAATCCTTTTTCTACATTCTACTATGAAATGACGTTGTTTCTCGCAGTAGTGATAAATTCCTTTCTTTGAAGTAGATGTGTGGAAATAGACATCTTTTTTGGTATGAAAGAAGTAGTAGCGGTAGATGTGATAGAAGATGAAGTGGAAGACTTACTTTCCTTCTTATTTTGCTGACTCTTCTTTTCCTTCTTTGTTATCTCCTTCTTCTTCTTACCCTTTGATGATGATTATACATTCTCTTCCATACTCTTTTGTTGATCTTCATCTTGAATTAACAGGAATTGCAACTCTTCAAATGAAATTCCTCTATCTCTTGTAGAAAGATAAAGAAGTAACAAAAGAACGAAATGAAGATGGAAGTGAATTTAAAAGTATGTTTACCATCTCCTCATCTGAAATACTAACTCCAACATTAAGTAATTGATCATGTAAGTCTTTGAGCTTCAAAATATGTGACTGAACTGACTCACCAACTTTCATCTTTGTGTTGGCTAAGTGTCTCTTTAAATAAGCTTTCTTAACAGGATTTCTACTTTGATAAAGATTCTCTAACTCCAACCAAGCCTGACGAGAGGTTCTCCATGACGTGATTTGGGGTATAATATGCCTCTTGACTCCCATAGCAATGAATGAAAGTGCCTGTGCATCCCTTGAATCCCATCTGGATTGCACTTTTGTAGGAAATAATCTAGTAGTGTTATGAGCTCCAGATGATGAAGGACTTTTGTCTTCTTCTTCAATAACCTCCTATTTTTGGGGAAGCATATCTTTTGGAAGATCTTTTGGAAGCTGAAACAATATCATGTCCTTTCTGTCTTGGTCTTGGATACTTGCCATTGACAATATTCCACAAGTCTTTAGATACTAACAAATTCATCATCGTAAAACTCCACATTGGATAGTTAGACATTCCTTCAAGCTTATCTTCATTCTCAAGTCTATAATCACTCATCTTGTTAAGGGCGTATGTGGAAGTGAAGTGGGCCCTAATAATAATATTCACAGATTTACAGGATCTTCCAACACATGAACCTTAGCATACACACCTTAATACTCAAAATTAGATGAATGAGAAATAGAGAGAATACACAATTTGTCAAAGTGTCAAAGTAAGTTGAATGCTTACTTACACACACTATCTTATATGAATTTCAAGTTACAATGTGTGTAATGATACAAAACTGAATGTATGCTAATACAAAACTGAATGTATGCTAATACAAAATTGAATCTAGGCTGAATTTAGGGTTCTAGATACAAAAAAGTGTGCTTAGAGTGCCTAAGAGGTATGAAGAGTGTGTGTATGTGCAATTGAAGTGAATAGAAACAGTTTAGAACTGTTTGTACCACAAACCCTAATTCTGAAATTAGGGTTTCAGTCAGAAATCGACCTAAGTAGCAAGATAATCTTCTCTTTGTGTTGAAGTAGAAGGAACAAGCCTTGGAATAGCAGCAACAATAGAAGAAGAACTGAAATTGGACTTCCTACTTTCAAAATTCAGCAAAAGCTGAAGGTTGGCTGCCAAAATCTCCTCCAAAACTGCACCAAAAGTTGGAAACACCTCCTTCAAGAGTTAGAACACTCACTCCTTGAGTAGACCTTGATCAATGATGATTGATTGATTCTTAGAAGTGACCCAACCCCTTAATTTATAGGTTAGGAGCTGCTTTAGCGAAAAAATCCTTGAAAAGCACAAAAAGCACATTCGATAATTTAAAATTAACGATCAGCTTTTCGGGACAAAATACTCAGTGATCTCACGAAACTGGCAGAGAGGAAATCATAAGATGATGCTTTTCTTGATGCTTATGAGGTGTGGGTTCATAATATGCAAAGAAACATTTTGAGCAGAAATTAAGGTTAGGATTTTCTTGCATTTCTAGACCTCTAATAATCATAAGTGAGGATTCATAATGTGCAAAAAAACATTTTGCGCAGAAATTAAAGGGTTTTCTTGCATTTCTAGACCTCTGATGACAAAGTGTTATATACCAAATGAAAGCTATTCTCAAGTACTATGTAATGATTTAATAATAATTTTTACCTTCTATGATCAAAATTTGGCGAAGTACCAAAAATTAGGGTTTCTGGAAATTAGTGTTTTTGTGCTATTTTTACATTGTTTCCAACAGGGGATAGATTGGTCTTGGAAATTGGGGAGTACATCTTTCTCAAGAATCGTGTTTATTAGTGTTCTAGATGAAAAGGAGGTTGGATAGGTAAAGAGCGAGGCAGAGATGATGAATTGATTGATCTTTAACAACAGTTTCTATACAGCGAATGACTATTCCCCAGATAAAACAAGATGCCTGGTTTCAGAGGGATTACAAACCACCAAAAGCTGTAGAGGAGAATGGTGGTAATTTGGAGGATGTGAATGCCATATTCACTATAACAAGTATAAGTGAGGTTGGTTTTGTAAATATTTTTTTTCCCACCATGATAATGTTTTTTTCTCTCTGTTGAATAAGCTTGGCTCAAACTGACAGGAAGAGCATCTTATATCAAAGATAAAGGATTCAAAAACATCAAAGCCAGCATTCTTTAATGCATTTGAGCTGATATCTTTATCCAAGGGTCTCAATCTCTCTGGATTATTTGAGAAACAGCCGGTAGACAAATGCCTTTATGATTTTCATTCCTCTTTTTCATTGTTAAAAATATGCTTCTTGTCTGATCAGAAAATAAAAGGAGAACTGCACTTTACGTCAAAACATCCAGTGCATGAGATCATCTTAAAGATGGAGGAGACAGCAAAGCCACTTGGATTTGATGTACAACGGCAAGATTATAAGGTCTTCATACAGATCCCTAATAATTAGTATCTTTTTGCCAATCGCAATTCAACTCTTCAAAACTGTTCTTTGAATTACAGATGAGGCTCCATTGTGCAGAAACAGGAGATACAGGTCCATTATCTGTGGCGACAGAGGTAAGTTCAGTAAATTATTAGAGTCTATATACATCAGGCTATGTCTGAAACGATTGATCTCTTGCCCAAGGAGACAGGATCGAAATGTCTCATCAACTATAAATCTGGTTTTATAAATGCTTTATCAATTACATTTTAAAAAATCAATTATCCTGAAGGTGTTTGAAGTAGCTCCTTCATTGTATATGGTGGAGGTCAAGAAGGCTGGAGGTGATTCTTTGGAGTACCATCGTGTAATTCCTTGCTGTACAGTTGTTTCAAGAATTTGTTTCAGATTCACTGTGACAATTCTAGTTAATCTGTTGCTATTTCATACTTGCTGCAGTTTTACCGCAACTTTGCAAGAGGGTTGAAGGATATAGTTTGGACTAATGAATTGGAGTTGGACAATGAACTTAGTACATAGTTGGTGTCTTTCCCAGCATTTCATCAGGCAAGTTTTGTACGCATGGAGAGGTCTAGGACTAACTGTTCAGAGCTTATTTAGATACAACAAGTGTACCATATTTTTCAAATAAGCTATCAAAACATTACAACGATTCTCATACACCTGCTCTGTACAACGTAAATGTTCCTTCTTTCAGGCACAAAAAATTTCCCTACTAACATGCAACACGAGAATAGAAAAAATGTTTGCATGATAAGACCCGCAAATCTTTTAGATGTCAGAAAGTGCATTTATTTTTTTCAACATTGAATCGTGGCAACATTGTTTGGGTGATTATGGTAGTCCACGATGATACACGATGGGACCTTTATGAAGTGGATAAAGATGTTTAATGACGTTTTGTTTCAACAGTCATTGGATGAAACAAAATGAAAGATGTTGGTTTGTCTATATACTCATCATATCTGTCAATGGATAATAAACGGGTGGGTAGGTGTCGGTTTGCTTTATATGATGCCATTGCTGTACATTGATGCGTTTTCAGGTTATGACATCTTTTCATTTTTTTGTTTCTCCCTATTCTTCCTTTCTTGCTGTTCTCTTTCTTGTTTCTGCCAGCTATGGGCCTTCAATCTGTACAATATGAGCTAAGAGATTGCACCTTACCTGAAATGCACATCATGTGTCCGTGTTCAGCTTAGTAGATACAATGTGTAGATAGCTGTATTTGAATTGAATTTTTTTTTGCTAACTTCTCATAGTGCATCGATTATTTTGATAAAATAAAATTTAACTACGCAATGAGTTCTCTTCCTTGATGCTTTTGTTTTATTTTTGACTGTGACATAGATCTGCCTTTTTTTTGTGGGCATGGATGATTGGGGACTTGTACATAATGGTAAATAACAAATCTCCCCGAAAGAAAAAGCAAAAGAACGATGAGAGGAACCCATCCATTCCTCAACTTAGTGAATGCATGTATTCATCATGCACGTGTGTGTGTGTGTGTGTGTGAGAGAGAGAGAGAGAGAGAGAGAGAGAGAGAGAGAGAGAGAGAGCTCCTTTTAATACCATATGATTTAAGCCAGCCTTGTTCTATCATCAATGTGTGCCAATAGAGCAATCATTCAACCGACCATCAGTAAGTTGACGATCAGGAATGATGTTATGAGCAAGCTGTCAACCATTTCATTGCATGTTTTGATGTTGTGTGCTGCAAATTGATTACTGTTGATATCACACTGCCCTTCTTCAAATGATAATTTAAACAAATTACCCTTGGAAGTAAGGTGCCATGACTGTCGAATGTTATACTACTTACACCTACAGCTTCTATAATGTAGGCATTGTAGCCCTAGTCTCAAAAGCAACTCTTCACCAAGTTGTCATGTCAACTTGGATTTTTGAACACCTTCAACAGTACCAAATTTGAATAAAGAGATCCACCAATAAATGTGCATAATTGATTGACAAAGTTTGTTGTTGTGAATAGGTCATGCGATCATCGGTGGCTGAGAAACTGAAACATTTACTTTCACATGATACTAAGAATATTTTCTCCATGGATGATAAGCAGCCTATAGAAGCAAGCCATGTTTGTCTATGTAAATGAAACAGATAATCAAACTCACTTCCTTGATAGAGAGTGCAAAAACATATGGAGCTGTGCAACAACATCCTTCTCACAACATCATTTTTGGGATTTGAACTCTTGCCAATTGAGAGTACAAGAATGAGGTGAAAGACGTGAAATGAGAAAATATGTGACAAGGTCTTCATCAAATGATTTCCCTGAGGGCTGCTGTGTAGAGACATCGCTCGAGGTTTTTCCTAGAAAAGAGGGGTTTGAGGGTAGTGATGACCACCTAGGATATAAGGTATAGCAAGAAAGAGTGGTCACACATACCATATCAAGAGATTTAGATATCAACGATTATCCTGGCTGCACCCAAACAGAAATTGTTGGAGGCCAATTAAGTCAACCAACGCTAAACCAAGAGTATGGTGATTGGAGAAGGAAGATAGAAAGGAGAGGTTGACTATCAAGCCAAGAGAAGTGGACATCAAACCCAAGAAGTGACATTCCCAGTCAGTGTTTCCTTAAAACACATTGATCTCCAAAGATATCATTTAATTGATATGCATCTAGTTGAGATATTGGTGTCGGAGATAGAATACAACAATGGATTATAGAAAACTACAAGGACCTTTGAGAGATTATAATTGAAAGTATCACTCAAATCTAAGCAAGAAAATTCAATGGCTTCCCTAGCCAATGTATGCCAGAGAAATCATCCCACCAAAAGGAGGCCGATTTTAGATCATTGAAGAGATATCACATAGTAGGGTTTCAAGTTAAGTGATTAAGACCAAGAGAACCATAAAAGAAGGAATCAATGATTAAAACCCTTAAAACCAAGCAATACTATTCCAACAATTTCCTTGGATAGTGTTACGCAAGGAATTCATATAGTAAGAAAAGATTTAGCTGGATTGGATTTGGAGAATTTAAAACTCTATTAGAATTGCACATGCAATAAACACTAGGAATTTGAAGGTGTGAATTGTGAAGACCCCTTGAATTTGTAGAAGAGAAGTACGATATCCTTACCCTTAGCAAGTCTAGAAACATTTGCTTGAGGAAACACATTCCTATGATAAATTCGAGAAAAATTAACATCATAGTAGGAGGATTAGTTACACTCCCATTGCGTGATCTTGAAGATCGAGTTGATGGACTCCTTAAGTTCAAGAAAAAAAAAAACAGATCAATGATTTCCCTATACATCGTTACCCAAGGAAACCTCTCTTGGGCAAACTCATGGAATCTCACTCTAGTTATGTGATGGGATAAACTTGGGCTTTGGATTTGTGATTCTAGGTGATAAAGAGCAAGTACTAGTGAAATTTACTTTAGATGAATGCTCAAGAAGCTTCATAGGAATGCATGTAATGAGGGATTATGCATTAGTTTATGGAAGGGATGAGCAAATGAGTTCATAAATCTCATGTAAGAGAAGGTAGGATTTAACTTAGAGGTAGTGGAGATATCTCACTTTAGATCTTGTGCTTTGAAAGAGAAAAAAGGAAAGGAAAATATAATTTCTTCATAGGAGAAGAATAGAGTATGTTTTCCACTAGAGAGAATAGGTGTTTAGAAAAAATCTCTTAGTCTATATTTTCAAAGGAATTCATTCTCTACTTTTAGCGTACTTTTCCTCATATGGGAGTTTGATTCCCCAGGATTTTGGAAGGAAAGAAGATGGAGAACCTATGGACATGTTCTCAATTATGGATGCGTAGATCAATTGGATTTAAAAGAATCTCTTTCAAAGGGAAAGGGAAAGTGGAATAATATTCACTACTAGAGATCTTTTCCTTAGATGAGAGAGAGAGAGAGGGAGGGAGGGGGAGGGAGGGAGAGAGGGAGAGAGGGGGGGAGAGAGAGAGAGAGAGAGAGAGAGAGAGAGAGAGAGAGAGAGAGAGAGAGAGAGAGAGAGAGAGAGAGAGAGAGAGAGAGAGAGAGAGAGAGAGGGGGGGGAGAGAGGGAGGGAGGGGGGGGGGGGGGAGGGAGGGAGGGGGAGGGGGGAGGGAGGGAGGGAGGGAGGGAGGGGGAGAGGGAGAGGGAGAGGGAGAGGGAGAGGGAGAGGGAGAGGGAGAGGGAGAGGGAGAGGGAGAGGGAGAGGGAGAGGGAGAGGGAGAGGGAGAGGGAGAGGGAGAGGGAGAGGGAGAGGGAGAGGGAGAGGGAGAGGGAGAGGGAGAGGGAGAGGGAGAGGGAGAGGGAGAGGGAGAGGGAGAGGAGAGGGAGAGAGAGAGAGAGAGAGAGAGAGAGAGAGAGAGAGAGAGAGAGAGAGAGAGAGAGGGGGAGAGGGGGAGGGAGGGAGGGAGGGAGGGAGGGAGGGAGGGAGGGAGGGAGGGAGAGAGAGAGAGAGAGAGAGAGAGAGAGAGAGAGAGAGAGAGAGAGAGAGAGAGAGAGAGAGAGAGAGAGAGAGAGAGAGAGAGAGAGAGAACTCTCTCATCTTTAGATTGTATAGATAGGAGTGGTACTCTTCTATCAAAGAAAAGAGGGAGATCAGCTAATTATGGTGATTAGGTTGAGTCTCACTCGATGACTAAAGGAGAGTGGTTATTAGTCATAGTGATGGTCTTTGACTGGACGAGGAGTCCTAGTTATGGGATAGAGAGAATGAGGATTTAATATTGACTTGTCTATTTAGGTTTTTTAGGAGATAGGGATATATCTATCTAACCTAGGTTACCGAACTCTTAGCCAATGCTTCATCATGAGGATGATGACTGAGCATCGATTAGGAGGATGGAAAATTAAGGATTATCTGAATCTCAACAAGGAATGCTTTCCCATTCATATGGCATACTAGATGGAAGAGAGAATAGTAGATTTTGCATTAGTGCAATTGATGCTCTTCGAATAGAACAAAGTCAAAGTCTATAGATGAGAAACCAATAATTCCTTGGATAGTAGGATGTAAACATTTCATTTCACTATCTAGGATTCTTTATATGTGAGCTAGAATGATGGATTTGCATAGATCACAAGGTAGTTTAGATCAAACTATTAGTTGTGAACTACACTCAAGGTTAGGAACACTTACAGTGGCATGAGGGAAAGTCTATCATTTTATCTCTAGATGGGTTTGGAGTTGCTTCTCTATGGAACTTTGTTCTATGTTTTACAAGATTTTATGGTTTATTATCTCCATCATGGTACAATCAAGCCTATATAGCTTGGCACTAGCACTTGACTTCCATATTATTGCTCCATAGAGGATACATTATATGGATTGAGGTCATTTAGAGGATGTTTTTTTTATGGGAGTGATAGTTGGAAGCTGGTTTTGTATGGGGGATTATAGGCATTGGCAGTTTCCCACCTTTGAATTGTTCTCATATGAGGCTTCTCAAGGGAAAGGATACGAGGAAATAGAGATGACCATGTACTAGTAGTACATGGGGTTCACGGGAGTCCGATAACTTTTTTCTACTATTATAAACATTTCAATTACATTTTTGAGGACAAATATGTTTTGTAGGGGAAGGAAACATCACATCATATGACATGGATGATGGGAATACCCTCTAGGGTGAGGTTGCACAATTTCCACATAGCACCATGTGGTGCAATTCTCATATGGGTAGAGAGAGAGACTCATTGTGAGTCAGATACGAGAGAATGTGTGTGTGTTTCAAGCATGTGTGGTAGGTACGAACATGTGTTCTTTGTGTGTTCAAGAAAAGCGTGATGGCTGGTGATGGCCAAGGAAATCTACTTTGCTACACTTGTGCCAACATAGCATCTCTATACTCAGCCTCTTTAGTCGACAAAGCCATAGTGGGTTTCTTGTTATTGCTCCATGTAACAACAACACTCTCAAGTGAAAATAAAAAGCCACCTCTAGATCTTCTATCTGGAACACTATTAGCCAAATTTGCATCTGTGTATCCATGAACCTGCAATTCTACACTAGCTTCATAAAACAATGGATAATTCAAAGTAGCACTCACATAATGTAGAGTGCATCTCAAAGCATCTACATGTGGTTCCTTAAGAACCTACATAAATTGACTCTGAAATCCCACAATGTACCATAGATCAAGCCTTGTAATTGTGAGATGTATCAAACTTCCCACAATTTTCTTGTACATAATAGCATTTTCCAATGCTTCACCTGAGGTAGTATCCAACTTTGAATTCTAATCTAATGGAATAATTATTGGCTTACAATCAACCATACCATACTTTTGTGGCATACTCAATGCATGTTGCCTTTGGGATAGCCATATACATGTTTCTATATGTATAAACGCAATGCCCAAAATCTACCATAACACACCAAGATCTTTCACGTCAAATTCTTGCATAAGGAGTTTTTTACCCTCTTTGATGATTTCTTCATTATCACCACGTACAATCAACTCATCAACATAAATAGCCATAATTATGATGCCATCATCAACCTTCCTTGCATATAATGAGTGATCTACATCACACATAGAAAATCCAATGGAAGTAAAACAATATGCAATCCTTGCAGCATGAGGGGCATGTTTAAGCCAATATAAATCCTTTTTCAATCTGCAAGCATATTCAAGATGCTTGGAATCCTCATATCCTTGTGGCTGGTCCATGTATACTTCTTCCTGTAGCTCACCGTGTAAGAAAGTGTTCTTCACATCCATATAATGCTAAATCCATCCTTTTGTTGTAGCCAATGGAACAAGTGCTCTAACAGTAGCCATTTCAGCCATTGGGTTGAAAGTTTCCTCATAATCAATGCTATACGTTTACACATATCCTTTTGCTACTAGTCATGCTTTATATCCGCTTATGATACTATCAACATTGTGCTTTACCTTGTAAATTCACTTGTAGCTATGGGTTTCTTTCCTTACGAAAATGGCACCAAACTCAATGTTTAATTTCCATAAAGTGTGGCCATCATTTGATCCATAGCTTTCTCCCAATGTGCATTTCCATTTTCATCTTCAAAAGAAGAAGTTTAAGCATCTTGTATTACCTTGGCCATGTAAGCACAATGATATGCCATGTAGCTATCATATATTAATCATTCCATTGAATTTTGCATCCTCCTAGATCTTCTTGGTCCTAGGTCACTTCTTCTTGTTGTATCATCTACATACGCCATTCTTACTGCGGGAGTCTTCAGAGAGGTCAATCCAAGTTCCTCATCAAGGCTCTTTTCTAAACCACTTGATTCTCCGTCAATATCTTCAAAACATGTAGATTTTCAATTACCATTAGAAATCTTTTCTTTACCTTTCTTGGATGAAGTTGATGAATTTGTTGGACTAAAATTTTCATACAATATTCCACTCCATGGGTTTGAGTTGGAACTATTGTTGTGGTTTGTTCACGACTTGAGATTTGTTTTCAGCATGTCCTTTGTCATTTGATTCATCATTAAGTCCTTTTGCATCAGAATAATAGCTTTCCATTTCATCAAACACCATATCTCTTCTTACCTTTACCTGGTTTATGATTGAGTTGTAATATTTATATCCCTTTTGCTATAGGGGTTACCCATTGAAGATACATTTCTTGCTTTTTTTGTTGTCCTCAACTCATATGGAATATGTACATATGCAATATAGCTGAATACTTTCCTATGTGATAAGCTTGGCTTCTTAACCATAAAACTCTCTTTAGGTGTAACTTGATGTACAACAATAGTTAGAGTTCTATTCATATATACAATAGTTGCACAACTTTTGTCCAATAACAATGAGGCATATTTTTCTCAACCATCAAGGCTCTTGCTCTTTTTGTTGTATTTATATTTTTTCATTCAGCTATGCCATTCTGTTGTGGTGTGTACTTGCATGAAAATTGCCTTTGAATTCCATGACCTTTTAGAAAACTATTGAACTCATTTGATATGTATTTACCTTCTCCATCAAATCTTTATGTTTGAATATACTTCCCTACTCGAATTCCATGAATTTTTAGAAAACTACTGAATTCATTGGATATGTATTCACCTCCATCAAATCTTAATGTATGAAAATACTTCCCTCTTTGCTTTTCCACCATAACCTTGAAATTCTGAAAGTGAGTAAACACCTCATTCTTCCCCTTCATGAAGTATACTCATACTTTTTGTGTATGGTCATCAGTGAAAGTGACCTAAAAAGATGCAACCTCCCATAGATGTGGTCTTTGCAAGACCTCAAACATATGTATGTACTGTCTCTAGCACATTCTCACTAACATGCTTCTCATGCAAAAATGATGTCCTTGTCTAGTTACCAAATTGCATGCTTCACATACCTTCTTCATCTCTACAACCTTGAAATTCGGTATTCCATTGAAAAGCTCTTTTGACTGCATCAACTTTAGCCTCTGAAAATTTTCATGTGTGATTTGCTTGTGCCATATCTCTATGTCAGGAACAACACATGCACCTTTTGCAAACATGGTTTCACTCATTTGAAGAATTTTCACATTCAAGGTAAACATCCTACCCACTTTGTTCCGTTTGGAATCAACCTTCCATTTTGTTTGTACTCTTCTAAATATAAACCATGAGACTTGAAATTGATTTGTAATCCCTTGTCAACCATTTGTCCAACAAAAAATAGGTTCTTTGTTATATTGGGAACATGTAGTACATCAACAAGATGTTTTACCTTCCCATCCTCCATGGATAAGGGTATGTTTCTTGCTCAATAGGATGTGATAAATAAGCACCTGTTTCAATAAATCTAGGAAATAGGTATTTTTGCAAAATACTAAATCATTTTGCATGGTTTTTCATGTGATCTGAAGCACATGAATAAACATATGAGAGATTACCATTCAATTTGGAAATATCATCAGACATGGTATTGATCATTTGATGTTGGACCATGAATAGCTTCTTCAAATCATATGTAGTTGTGGATGCATAGTTGTTTTGTTGCTTTCTAATTTTTTGATTCTTCAACTTGCAATCGCATTCAAATTGAGGTTTACTACAATTCTAACATCTCGTACAATCATTATGTGAATCACTTCTTTGGAACAATTTCCAACCTCTTTGGCTTCCCCTACCTTGCAACTATCCTCTACCCTTGCAATACATTAGTCTGTTGTTGACCTTGGACCAGATTATTGTTTCCTTTTCCACTTTTGAAGCCTCTCCCTCCACCTCTCCCTCTTCTAGTGTAGAATACCTACTCAAAACCAGCTTTTTCTTGGGATTTTGAGTCTTCACCAAGTTTCTTTTCTTCAATCATCATCATGGACACAAGACAAGAAAAAAAAGGAATATTCTCCTTGAGCTGAATAGAAGTTTTGAACTGCTTATATGAAGCTCCTAAACCATGAAGCCACACTTCAACTTTATCATCATCATGTACATTGGCATCAATAAATGCAAGTGAATCACAAATGATTTTGATTTTTAAGGTGTTATCACTTACCAACATGCTCTTTTTATCTAGTGTATGCACCTCATTCTTATTTGGCATCATGTATGTGCCCAATCATGCTATCTTGTTTGCTAAGAGATAGCCAATACATTACTTTTTGTGATTCTATTCCTCTCTGATAATTGTGGAGGGTTTTCATTGTATCCTTTGATGTACTTCTAGTAGCCTTTTACCATCAAAAAATTGTCATTATAAATATCCAAGCATGAGAGTTGTACTTTTCCAACTTATAACTCATAACTTGATAGATTCCATCAGCATTTTCCATTTCATTCGGGAATTTACAATATTGCAAAAACCCAAGAAGTAGTACCTCTACCTGAACACTATCACATTGTGATTCAATAGTTTGATCTCAGAGAAACACAGTTTTCATGTACTAAGAACACACGAGATCACTTGAAATTTTGGATCTCAGATATTCGGGAGATTCTAAAGAGAATGTAAGTTAAAGTTTTGCAAACTGACCAATTTTTCTTATGGATTCCATCTTGTGGCCTCAAAATAAAGGTGAAAATGGCTCCAAAATTGAAACCAGAGCAAAAAAGGGATCCTAAAGTGATAACTATTGAAAATATTTTGTCACCTTCTACTTGCACACCAAATTACCGTTGATATATTTAGGTAGTGATGTGTGTGAACACTCTAGGACCACTGGGGTACTTTTTTCCCTCTTTAGGAGGTTTTTTTCCTCGGCTTGTATATACGCCTATAGTCCTAATGAGTTACTTATCTTTGTACATTCTAGTGGTACTACAGTCAGTATTGTGTGTTGTGCTCCAAGCTTCTCCTTCTTCCTTGTGCTGTTTGTGTGCTTTTGGAGATGTCTAACTCCAACAATTGGTATCAGAGCAGGTCGCCGCTTCATCTAGGGCATCGTCGACACTCCTCCGATCACAGTCTTAGAATCGCATGAAATTTGGTGTGCATACTCAGCGTGATTAGGAGATCTGAACACACTATCATAGCGCTTGTGCAAGCATCTCGAAGTCTTGAGCTGAGCTTTATGCCATATCAAGGTGTGATTCCAAGGCACACATATGTATCAGTAAGTCCATTGTATTGTACAAGCAATATACTTTCATTTTCATAATCATTTGAGTTCATATTTCCATGTTCTTGTGAAGTGTACTACTCACTGCCATATCTCTCAGTTTTCTCAGTCAAATTGCAGAGATGGTTTCTCTGAGCTTGGTGCATCATTTTCAGTGATTTAACTTGGTAAAGTTAGCTCTATAAGTCTACTATATGCTCACCAATTTTCATGTCATTTGGGTGTTTCAATCTGTTGATATATTTAGGTAGTGATGTGTGTGAACACACTAGGACCGCCGGGGCACTTTTTTCCCTCTTTAGGAGGTTTTTTTTCCCTGGCTTGTATATACGGCTATTGCCCTAATGGGCTACTTATCTTTGTACATTCTCTAGTAATACAGTAAGTATTGTGTGTTGTGCTCCAAGCTTCTTCTTCTTCCTTGTGTTGTTCGCGTGCTTCCGCAGACGTCTAAGTCCAACAATTGGTATCAGAGCAGGTCGTTGCTTCATCTAGGGCGCCATCGACACTCCTCCGTTTGCAGTCTCAGAATCGCACAAATTTTGGTGAGCATACTCAGCGTGTTTTCGAGATCAAAGCAGCTTCGCTATGTGGTGTCGAAATCGCGATCTGAGCTCGTTTTGGCCTCCGAACGCACTATCAGAGCGCTTGTGCAGGCTATTTTGTCTTTTTGTGCGAAAGCTATATACCAGTTTCTGTTCGCCAGTTTAAGCGTCTCAAAGTCTCCTACAGGTATAGCAGAACTCGTCTGGGTAGTTCTGTTCAACTTTTTGAGATACAGTCAATTTTCTGCATCAAGGTATTTTAGTCACCGGCCATGGCTGAAAGCAGTGATGTATTCTGTATGTTGGTTGTTGAGGATAAGTTGGATGGTACCAACTACCCATTATGGGCTTATATGATGCGACATGTTTTGGTTGCAAAAGGATTGTGGAACATTGTGCAGGGTGTTGAAAGACGTCCTGTTACACCTGTAACGATAGGTACTACAAATACACGTGCTGGAGCTGATGAAGATGGTGTCGAAGATGATATTGTGTAGATTCATGTTCGTGCTGCTGTTTTTGTTGCACCTACTGCAGAGCAGATTTGTTGGCATGGCAGAGATGCCCATGCACATGCATTGATAGCTTTGTCTGTCAAACGTGCCATTATTCCTCATATTCGCTCTTGCAGAACAGGTAGGGATGCTTGGGATACACTTACCACATTGTACCAAGCTAGGAATGAGGCTCGTGTTGCTTACCTCTGAAAACAGTTGGAGAGTGAGCACATGAATGAAGGTGATTCTATGGAAAGTTTCCTAATGAAGATCAAAGATTTGAAGGAACAATTGATTTCTGCTGATGAGGTTATACCAGATAGCTCACTTGTGCAGACCGTTCTGAATGGTCTTCCTGATTCATATCAGAGTTTTGCTTCTACTCTTCGGTTGATGATGAAAGGCAATCCGAATGCCTTATCATTTGAGGAGTTAGTCTCTATTCTGTTGTAGGAAGATCAGTCCAGGCAGAACAGGTCCATTATGCGTGTTGCAGATCAAGCTTTCCTGGCTAGTCAGAAGGGCAAAGGAAAATGGAGCTCTTCTACTAGTAAGCAGAAATCTACAAATGTTGCACATTCGAAGAACCAGGATAGAGATGAGAAGAAATTAGAAAAGCAGAAATTGTTTTGCAAGTACTGTAAAGGCAATCATCATATCATAAAGAACTGTCCAAAATTGGCTGCAAAAGAGACAAAGAAAAAGGAGGGTGGAATGGTTGTTGCAGAAGCCTCTACACCAAAAACAAAGTCTGCTAATCTTGTGCAGGAAGAAGAATGGGCGTTTACTACTGTTTGCAGTTTTGACCCATCTTCTCATGAGCAGTGCATGTCTGCAGTGGACTTAGATGTTTGGTACTTTGACAGTGGGGCGACCAAACATATTACCTCGCAGCGCAGTTTCTTCTCTTCACTCGAGCCTGCCCCTACAGGGAATACTATCACATGCGCCAACAACTCCTCTTATCCTGTTATGGGAGTTGGTAAGATCATTCTTACTACTGCTGACGGTAGTTCTTTCACCTTGTCAAATGCTTTATTTGTGCCAGGGATCAAGAAGAATCTGTTATCAGTTTCTGCATTAGCCAAGATTGGCTTGGTTGTGAAATTTGTTGATGACAGATGTACAGTTCATGATCTGTTGGCATTTTATGTCGTGGGTTGTATAAGCTCATAGACTATGAAAGATCTGTGAATGATTTGGCATGTGCAGTTCATGATTCTCAGGCTATGTTAGATGCAAAGCTTTGGCATGCACGCTTTGGTCATCTGAATTTTGCTAGTTTGCTACACCTGCAGAAATCTGATATGGTGTCTTCTTTGCCCAAGCTTGAGGCACCTGGAAAACATGTATGTGAAGGTTGTATTTTGGGCAAAATGCAGTGTTCCTCCTTTCCAAAAGATGGTTCAGTTCGGGCTACGCAGATATTGCAGCTTGTACATAGTGATGTCTGTGGTCCTAAGCAGACACCCTCTTTTGGGAATTACCTTTACTTCGTGACTTACATTGATGATTTTTCTCGCATGCATGGGTATATCCACTCAAAGCAAAGTCCGAAGTGTTCATGTGCTTTAAACAGTTTTTGGTTTTGGCTGAAAATCTGTCAGCATGTAAAATGGGCACCCTCCGTTCTGATCGAGGGGGGAATATATGTCCTCTGATTTTAATGCATTTCTGGCTGAACGTGGGATAAAACACCAGTGTACAGTGCCGTATACACCTCAACAGAATGGAGTTGTTGAACGGAAGAACAGGTCACTCATGGAGATGGCAAGGTGTATGGTCAAGAGTCAGGCTTTACCACATAGTTTCTGGCTTGAGGCTGTTATGTGTGCATCATATGTACTTAACAGGTGTCCCACTAAAGCGTTGCAGTCTATCACTCCATATGGGGCTTGGCATGACCGCAAGCCATCTGTTGCTCATCTGCGTGTTTTGGTTGGTTGGCACATGCATTAGTGCCTGAACAACATCGCAGAAAATTGGATGATAAGGAAGTAAAATGTATTTTTGTTGGGTACAGTTTTGAAAGTAAAGGCTATCGTCTGTATCATCCACAGACTAAACACATTTTGGTTAGTCGTGATGTTGTCTTTGTGGAAGATGCTATTCAGCCATTGCTTTCATGTACTAAGGAGACATCTGTTAGCTCCAAAGACATGTATGATACCTTGATGCCTCTTTTTACACATGGATAGTCTAGTGTTGGTCCTAATGAGACAACTTCTCAGCCTTTGCAGGTTTCATATGATGATGCAGATCATTCTATTTCTGATGCAGATTTACATGATGCACTTGTTGATGAGAGAGCTGATATTGAGCAGGCAAAAACTATGCCAAAATGGCTGCTGCAGACTTTGCGTGACAGCAAATTAGATGCACCTTTGTCATATCGTACTCGTTCGGGCTCTCATAGTGCCTCCTTTGCATCAGATTGCTATGTTATGGCTGCGTCTAGTCTCTTTGATGAGAATGAGCCTGTTTCTTTTAATGAAGCACTGAATTCAGAAAATTGGATGGCTGCCATGCAATCTGAATATGATGCTATAATGAAGAATGGTACATGGTCTTTATGTGACTTGCCTCCTGGAAAGAAGGCCATTGGCACTAAGTGGGTATACAAGCTGAAGCGTAAACCTGATGGTACAGTTGATAGGTATAAGGCTAGGCTTGTTGCAAAGGGTTATGTGCAGGAAAGAGGCATTGATTTTGATGAGACCTTTGCACCTACATGCCGTATGACTACTGTTCGGAGCATTTGTGCACTTGCAGCCCATCATGGTTGGAATGTACATCAGTTGGACATTAAAACAGCATTTCTGAATGGTGACTTGCATGAAGAAGTGTATGTTTTTCAGCCCCGAGGCTTTGTGCAAAAAGGGCATGAAAACCAGGTGTGCAGGTTAAAGAAGGCATCATATGGTTTAAAGCAAGCACCATGTGCTTGGTATGAGAAGATACATGCCTATCTGGTTGCACATGGTTTTGTGAACAGTCCAACTGAAAGCACCTTATATGTTAAGAGTGCTCATGATGTGCTTCTGATCATTGTTGTCTATGTTGATGACATGCTGCTCACTGGTCCTATTGAGAAGCATGTTGCTGATTTCAAGGCTGATTTGCATGCCTCATTTGAGATGTCTAATTTGGGGCATTTGCATCACTATTTGGGCATTCAATTTATGCAAGTTGATGGTGGAATGGCTTTGTGTCAAACGAAATATATTGACATATTATTGCAGCGTTTCGGCCTTGAAGAGTGTAAGCCTATTGCCACTCCTATGGAGACAGGTTTACGATTGAGTCTTCATGATGCTGGAGATGCATTTGATGCTGTTCTCTATCAGCAGGCTATTGGATGCTTGATTTACTTATGCATTACTCGACCAGATATTCAGTTTGTTGTCTCACAAATGAGCAGGTTTATGCATTGCCCAGGAGTCACGCATTGGAAGGCGGTTAAGCGCATCTTTCGCTACTTGAGTGGTACTCGGCTACTTGGGTTGTTTTATCCCAAGGGGGGATCACTACCGCCAGATTTGCATGCTATTTCTGACTCTGATTGGGCTGGTTGCTATGACACTCGTGTGTCCACCAGTGGTTTTTGCTTCATGCTTGGTAGCTCATGTATATCTTGGTTGAGCAACAAGCAGCCTACTGTGGCCACTTCCAGTTGTGAGGCTGAGTATAGGGAAGCTTTCACAGCGACTGTTGAGTGTGCGTGGCTCAGACGCCTTATGGCTGATTTGGGTGTTGGCCAGTCTTCTGCCACCACCATCTTCACTGACAGTCAGAGCGCATTGGCAGTTGCGAGGAACCCTGTGTTCCATGCTCGCACTAAGCACATTGAGGTGCATTATCACTATGTCAGGGAGAGTTTCTCTACTGGGGAGATCAGCTTGGCATATGTGCCCACGCAGGAGAACATTGCAGACCTTTTCACGAAGGCTCTGCCTAGGGAGAAGTTTGAAGCTTTCCGCAAAGCTTTGGGCTTACTTCCTTTTGTGGAGTGATTTCCACATAGCTTGGCACTTCCTTATACATGAGTGCCAGCTCCTTGTTCATCGCATCACTCCCAGGGGGGATTTGTTGATATATTTTGGTAGTGATGTGTGTGAACACCCTAAGACTGCCGGGGCACTTTTTTCCCTGAGGTATACAAGGCAGGGGGAGATCCCAAGACTCCAACTCATGTTCTATTTGTGGACTAACTAATCATAAAACTGACAATTGCTTTAGGAATTCCAGGAATCAAAGAGGCAGAGGATACTATAGAGGAAGTTATGGCTACTCAAGAGGAAGGTTCAACAATTATGGCAACTACAACAACTACAATCATTCAAACTATCAAGGAGGCTACAAAGGAAGGAGAGACTTCAATAACTACACAGAAGACTCAAACAAAGAGGATTCATTATTGATCATGAACATGGCTATGCCACAAGGTAAATATGATGAGCATGTTTTCTACATAGATTCAGGTTGTTCAAATCATGTGGCACGAAATGTGGCACTCCTATCAGATTTAGAAGATCCAAGGAATAAGCATGAGGTACAAACAGGAGATGACACAAAACATCCTGTGGAGACAATAGGCAATGTCAAAGCACCTGATGGAAACATCAACCTACTCAGTAAGGTACTCTATGTCCCTACCATTACAAAGAATTTGATAAGTGTTGGGCAAATAGTAGAGAAAGGGTTGCAAGTCAGGTTCACAAAAGCAGGAGCATTTGTTGAAGATCCAAGTCAAGGATTCAAAAGAATTGCAAAAGGTGAAAAGACAGGTAGATTGTTCACATTTGAATTACAAGACACTAGAAACATTGCTCTCTTTAATTATGGTAGTCAGACACTCACAAAATTGGAAGTATGGCACAAAAGGTTAGCACATATTGGTGAAAGGTCATTAAAGCAAATTTGCAGGGACCAAAGTGTACTTGGACTCCCTAACTTGTCAAAACAACATATGATTTATAAGTGTAGTGCATGTCAATTTGGAAAGTCTCACAAGTTACCATTCATGAAGAAAGGTTATATGCATGGAGATCTCTTGGAGTTGGTTCATACAGATGTATGGGGATCTAGCAAGGAAGCTTCAATATCTGGATCAAGGTATTATGTCTCCTTTATTGATGATTGCAGCAGATGGAAAATCCTATTCTTTATGAAACACAAAGATGAAGTTTTTTCATGTTTCAAAAGATATTTGGCTCTTGTAGAGAATCAAACAAGTGAATCACTAAAAAGGCTAAGGTCAGATGGAGGGGGAGAATACTTCTCCCATGAGTTTGATTCTTTTCTTCAAGAAAGAGGAATCAAAAGAGAGGTAACTACAAGGTACACTCCTGAGCAAAATGGAGTGGCAGAAAGGAGGAATAGGACAATTGTTGAAGCTGCAAGGTCCATGTTAAATGAAAAGCATTTGCCTAATTATCTATGGGCTGAGGCTGTATCTACAGCCCCTTACTTGATTAACAGGTTGCCTTCAAAATCCCTTGATGGGATGACTCCGTATGAGGCTTGGAATGGAAGAAGATCAAGCTTAGATCATTGTAAAATTTTTGGATGTATTGCTTTTGCTCATGTTCCTTCACAGGTTAGAGGCAAGATGGATCCAAAGGCAGAAAGGTGTGTATTTATTGGATATGACAACAATCAAAAGGGTTACATGTTATACAACCCTACCAACAAAGGATTCTTGGTAATCAGAGATGTAGTTTTTGATGAAAACAATTCATGGTATGAAGATTCATGCAGGAAGGTCAATTTACTATATGATTGAAGAAGATTTTCCAAAGCTTGGTAGAGAACAACCAAAAATTGAAGAACAAGACACCTCGGAGGATGATGAAGAATCTCAAATGGAAAAGATCAAAGCATGGAAGTCTAAAGGTAAAGCAAAATTGCAGGAACTTGGACATGAGGCAGAATCATCACATCATGGCCTAAGAAGATCTATGAGGGAAAAGAAAAAACCAGAAAGGTATGGGTTTGAAACCTCATTAGTAACTAAACATTCTATCTACATAGCACAGGACATAAACCAAGAGGAGCCATCATCATTTGAAGAGGCCAAAGCAAAAACAGAATGGAAGCATGCAATGAAGGAAGAGATTGAAGCACTTGAGGAAAACAACACTTGGGATTTGGTGCCCAAGACTTCATCCATAAAGGTAATAGGCTCAAGATGGGTCTATAAACTCCAGAAGAATTCTAATGGTTCCATTAACAGGTATAAGGCAAGGCTTGTTGCAAAAGGCTTTGCACAAACTCAGGGAATTGATTATGAGGAGACCTTCTCTCCTGTGGCAAAGATGCCTACTATTAGGGTTTTGCTTAGTATTGCCTCTTCCAAGAATTGGAAGATACTTCAACTAGATTTAAAGAATGCATTCTTGAATGGTTGGATAACAGAAGAGGTATATATGGCACAACCACCTGGTTTTGAGAATCAAGTTTATCCTGATTATGTGTGTAAACTTAACAAAGCATTGTATGGTCTCAAGCAAGCTCCAAGAGCTTGGAATTTCAGGCTTGTTTCATTCTTGCAGGACAAAGGCTTTCAACCAAGCAAGGCAGATCCTTCACTCTTTATTAAAAAGAGTAATTATGAGATCATCTACCTATGTGTATATGTAGATGATATTATATTGACAGGAAATGGTGCAGATGGTATGAAGAAGATCAAAGATCATATGAGAGAAGAGTTCAAGATAAGTGATTTGGGTTCACTTACCTACTTCCTAGGTTTGGAAGTTGTCTACAAAGATCATGGTTTGTTTCTCACTCAAAGAAAGTACATTAAGGACAAGTTGGCAAAATTCAAGATGCAAGATTGTAAGATTGCAGGTACTCGAATGGAGGTCAATCACAAATTCAGCTCACATGAAGGTGAACTCATAGAGGACATCACATCATATCAAAGTCTAGTGGGTAGTCTCAACTATGCCACATTGACAAGAGTAGATATATGTTACAGTGTGAGTGTGCTAAGTCAATTTATGCACACACCAAGGAAACCACATATGGATGCTGCCAAAGGATTCTCAAGTATCTCAAAGGAACCATAAATGAAGGACTTTATTATCCTTATGTATCTGATTTAGGTTTGAAGCTATTTTCTGATGCAGATTGGGCTGGCTCCAAGGAAGATAGAAGGAGCACTTCAGGTTATCTTACATTTGCAGGTTCAAAGCTTATTTGATGGTCATCCAAGAAGCAACCCAGAATTGCTCTCTCTTCTACTGAAGCTGAATATAGAGGTCTTGCCATAGCTACTCAGGAAGCTATGTGGATGAAGACATTATTCAAAGATCTTGGATTGGAGTTTGGAACTCCAACTATTTAGGGTGATAATATGAGTTCTATTCATTTGGTTGCTAATCCTATTTTTCATGCAAGGACTAAACATATTGAAGTTCATTATCACTATGTACGAGAGAAGGTTCTAAGCAAAGAGATTCAAATATCATATGTGTCCACTCATCAACAATGTGCAGATATTCTAACCAAAGCATTGGATGGTACAAAGCTTTGCAAATTCAAGGCTATGATTGGTTTACAGGTAATCTTGGAAGATTGAAGACCTCAAGCATACTTGGCTTGAGGGGGAGCTATTGGAGCAAGTCTATGACAAGCATAAGTATTGGCTTGAGTCCCACAAAGTCATAGAAGAAGCCTTAAAATGAAGAATATGTAAAGTTCACTTGTGAACTACCTCTTGTAACTTTTGAAGACTTTACTTAATGTAAAAGTGAAAGAATCTTAAGTGGTTGAGTCCACTTGATCAAAAAGGGAAAGAGGAGCCATGAATTTGTGATTTGTGGTAGTTAGAGAATCAAATCAATCACTAATTGATTGGAGAGTGATTGAGGGAAGAAGCAAAGACCAAGGCAAAATGGAAGGAAGCTATGGATGAAGAAATAGAAGCACTCAAGGAGAATGATACTTGCGAGCTAGTGCCAAAGAAGGAATCAATGAAGGTAATTGGATCTATATGGATTTACAAGGTCAAGAGAAACTCAAATGGATCCATAAACAGGTATAAAGCTAGACTTGTGGCTAAGTTTTTTGCACAAAATCAAGGAATTGATTATGAAGAGACTTTCTCACCTGTGGCCAAAATGCCAACCATCAAAGTATTGGTAAGTGTGGCTTCATCAAGGAATTGGAATATGTACCAATTGGATGTAAAAAATGCTTTTCTTAATGGCTGGATTTCAGAGGAGGTTTACATGGCTCAACCTCATGGATATGAAGACCCAAGCAAGGTAAATTATGTATGCAAATTGAACAAAGCTTTGTATGGATTCAAGCAGGCACCTAGGGCATGGAACCATAGGTTCACCACATACTTTCAAGATCAAGGATTCATCATAAGCAAAGCAGATACTTCTCTATTTGTCAAGAGAAGTAATTCAGAGGTGATATACCTATGTGTGTATGTTGATGATATCATACTTACATGTAGTGATGCCAATGGCATTAAACACATCAAGAATCAAATGATGTAGGAGTTCAAAATCAGTGATCTAGGATCACTAAAGTATTTTCTTGGAATTGAATTAGTCTACACAAATTCTGGAATTTACATTACTCAAGAAAGTATGTGTAGGATATGTTGAAGAAGTTCCACTTGGAGAATGCCAAAGTAGCTAGCATTCCTATGGAGGTAAACCAAAAATTAAGTGCTCATGAAGGTGAGTTGCTTGAAGACATTACAGGATATCAAAGCATAGTAGGAAGTCTAAACTATGCTACATTGACAAGCATTGATATTGCTTATGGAGTAAGTGTCTTAAGTCAATTTATGCACAAACCTAGAGCACATCACTTGGAAGCTTCCAAGAGGATTTTGAAGTGTCTTAAGGGTACTCAAAATCAAGGCTTATACTTTCCATATACTTCCGATTTGGATAGCAAACTATACTCAAATGTAGATTGGGCAGGTTGTAAGGATGACAAGAGGAGCACCTCATATTATCTTTCTTTTGCAGGTGATAAGTGTTGGAGTTAGACGTCTGCGGAAGCACGCGAACAGCACAAGGAAGAGGAAGAAGCTTGGAGCACAACACACAAGACTGAATGTATTACTAGAGAATGTACAAAGATAAGTAGCCCATTAGGGCAATAGGCGTATATACAAGCCGCGGGAAAAAAACCTCCTAAAGAGGGAAAAAAGTGCCCCGGCGGTCCTAGAGTGTTCACACACATCACTACCTAAATATATCAACAAATCCCCCCTGGGAGTGATGCGGTGAACAAGGAGCTGGCACTCATGTATAAGGAAGTGCCGAGCTATGTGGAAATCACTCCACAAAAGGAAGTAAGCCCAAGGCTTTGCGGAAAGCTTCAAACTTCTCCCTAGGCAGAGCCTTCGTGAAAAGGTCTGCAATGTTCTCCTGCGTGGGCACATATGCCAAGCTGATCTCCCCAGCAGAGAACTTCTCCCTGACATAGTGATAATGCACCTCAATGTGCTTAGTGCGAGCATGGAACACAGGGTTCCTCGCAACTGCCAATGCGCTCTGACTGTCAGTGAAGATGGTGGTGGCAGAAGACTGGCCAACACCCAAATCAGCCATAAGGCGTCTGAGCCACACACACTCAACAGTCGCTGTGAAAGCTCCCCTATACTCAGCCTCACAACTGGAAGTGGCCACAGTAGGCTGCTTCTTGCTCAACCAAGATATACATGAGCTACCAAGCATGAAGCAAAAACCACTGGTGGACACACGAGTGTCATAGCAACCAGCCCAATCTGAGTCAGAAAAAGCATGCAAATCTGGCGGTAGTGATCCCCCCTTGGGATAAAACAACCCAAGTAGCCGAGTACCACTCAAGTAGCGAAAGATGCGCTTAACCGCTTTCCAATGCGTGACTCTTGGGCAATGCATAAACTTGCTCATCTGTGAGACAGCAAACTGAATATCTGGCCGAGTAATGCATAAGTAAATCAAGCATCCAACAGCCTGCTGATAGAGAATAGCATCAAATGCATCTCCAGCATCATGAAGACTCAATCGTAAACCTGTCTCCATAGGAGTGGCAATAGTCTTACAGTCTTCAAGGCCAAAACGCTGCAATAATGTGTCAATATATTTCGTTTGACACAAAGCCATTCCACCATCAACTTGCATAAACTGAATGCCCAAATAGTGATGCAAATGCCCCAAATCAGACATCTCAAATGAGGCATGCAAATCAGCCTTGAAATCAGCAATATGCTTCTCAAGAGGACCAGTGAGCAGCATGTCGTCTACATAGACAACAATGATCAAAAGCACATCATTAGCACGCTTAACATATAAGGTGCTTTCAGTTGGACTGTTCTCAAAACCATGTGCAATCAGATAGGCATGTATTTTCTCATACCAAGCACGTGGTGCTTGCTTTAAACCATATAACGCCTTCTTTAACCTGCACACCTGGTTTTCATGCCCTTTCTGCACAAAGCCACGGGGCTGAAAAACATACACTTCTTCATGCAAGTCACCATTCAGAAATGTTGTTTTAATGTCCAACTGATGTACATTCCAACCATGATGGGCTGCAAGTGCACAAATGCTCCGAACAGTAGTCATACGGCATGTAGGTGCAAAGGTCTCATCAAAATCAATGCCTCTTTCCTGCGCATAACCCTTTGCAACAAGCCTAGCCTTATACCTATCAACTGTACCATCAGGTTTACGCTTCAGCTTGTATACCCACTTAGTGCCAATGGCCTTCTTGCCAGGAGACAAGTCACATAAAGACCATGTACCATTCTTCATTATAGCATCATATTCAGATTGCATAGCAGCCATCCAATTTTCTGAATTTTGTGCTTCATCAAAAGAAACAGGCTCATTCTCATCACAAAGACTAGATGCAGCCATAGCATAGCAATCTGATGCAAAGGAGGTACTATGAGAGCCTGAACGAGTACGATATGACAAAGGTGCATCTAATTTGCTGTCACGCAAAGTCTGCACCAGCCATTTTGGCATAGTTTTTGCCTGTTCAATATCAGCTCTCTCATCAACAAGTGCATCATGTAAATCTGCATCAGAAATGGAATGATCTGCGTCATCATATGAAACCTGCAAAGGCTGAGAAGTTGCCTCATTAGGACCAGCGCTAGCCTGTCCACCTGTAAAAAGAGGCATCAAAGTATCATACATGTCTTTGGAGCTAACAGATGTCTCCTTAGTACATGAAAGCAATGGCTGAATAGCATCTTCCACAAAGACAACATCACGGCTAACCAGAATGTGTTTAGTCTGTGGATGATACAGACGATAGCCTTTACTTTCAAAACTGTACCCAACAAAAATACATTTTACTGCCTTATCATCCAATTTTCTGCGATGTTGTTCAAGCACTAATGCATATGCCAAACAACCAAAAACACGCAGATGAGCAACAGATGGCTTGCGGTCATGCCAAGCCTCATATGGAGTGATAGACTGCAACGCTTTCGTGGGACACCTGTTCAGTACATATGCTGCACACATGACAGCCTCAAGCCAGAAACTATGTGGTAAAGCCTGACTTTTGACCATGCACCTCGCCATCTCCATGAGTGACCTGTTCTTTCGTTCAGCAACTCCATTCTGTTGAGGTGTATACGGCACTGTACACTGGTGTTTTATCCCACGTTCAGCCAGAAATGCATTAAAATCTGAAGACATATATTCCCCCCCTCGATCAGAACGGAGGGTGCCCATTTTACATGCTGACAGATTTTCAGCCAAAACCAAAAACTGTTTGAAGCACATGAACACTTCGGACTTTGCTTTGAGTGGATATACCCATGCATGCCTGGAAAAATCATCAATGAAAGTCACGAAGTAAAGGTAATTTCCAAAAGAGGGTGTCTGCATAGGACCACAGACATCACTATGTACAAGCTGCAATTTCTGCATAGCCCGAACTGAACCATCTTTTGGAAAGGAAGAACGCTGCATTTTGCCCAAAATACAGCCTTCACAAACATGTTTTCCAGGTGCCTCAAGTTTGGGCAAAGAGGACACCATTTCAGATTTCTGCAGGCGTAATAAACTAGCAAAATTCAGATGACCAAAGTGTGCATGCCAAAGCTTTGCATCTGACATAGCCTGAGAATCATGAACTGCACATGCCGAATCATTCACAGATTTTTCATAGTCTATGAGCTTATACAACCCACGACATAAAATGCCAGAAGCAATAATCACATCGCCATTTGAGAGATCATGGACTGTACACCTGTCATCAACGAATTTCACAACCAAGCCAATCTTGGCTAATGCAGAAACTGATAACAGGTTCTTTTTGATCCCTGGCACAAATAAAGCATCTGACAAAGTGAAAGAACTACCATCAGCAGTAGTCAGAATGATCTTACCAACTCCCTTAACAGGATAAGAGGAGTTATTGGCGCATGTGACAGTATTCCCTATAGGGGCAGGCTCGAGTGAAGAGAAGAAACTGCGCTGCGAGGTAATATGTTTGGTTGCCCCACTGTCAAAGTACCAAACATCTGAGTCTACTGCAGACATGCACTGATCATGAGAAGATGGGTCAAAACTGCAGACAGTAGTAAACGCATATTCTTCTTCCTGCACAAGATTTGCAGACTCTGTTTTTGGTGTAGAGGCCTCTGCAACAACCATTCCAGCCTCTTTCTTCTTTGCCTCTTTAGCAGCCAGTTTTGGACAGTTCTTTATAATATGATCATTTCCTTTACAGTACTTGCAGAACAATTTCTGCTTTTCTGATTTCTTCTCATCTTTATCCTGGTTCTTCGATTGTGCAGCATTTGCAGATTTCTGCTTACTAGTAGAAGAGCTCCATTTTCCTTTGCCCTTCTGACTAGCCAGGAAAGCTTGATCTGCAACACGCATAATGGACCTGTTTTGCCTGGACTAATCTTCCTGCAACAGAACAGAGACTAATTCCTCAAATGACAAGGCATTCGGATTGCCTTTCATCATCAATCGAAGAGTAGAGGCAAAACTCTGATATGAATCAGGAAGGCCATTCAGAACGGTCTGCACAAGTGAGCTATCTGGTATAACCTCATCAGCAGAAATCAATTGTTCCTTCAGGTCTTTGATCTTTGTAAGAAAATTGTCCATCGAATCACCTTCATTCATGTGCTCACTCTCCAACTGTTTTCGGAGGTAAGCAACACGAGCCTCATTCCTAGCCTGGTACAAAGTGGTAAGTGTATCCCAAGCATCCTTTGCTGTTTTGCAAGAGCGAATGTGAGGAATAATGGCACGTTTGACAGACAAAGCTATCAATGCATGTGCCTGGGCATCTCTGCCATCCCAACCAATCTGCTCTGCAGTAGGTGCAACAGAAACAGCAGCACGAATAGGAATCTGCAGAATATCATCTTCGACACCATCTTCATCAGCTCCAATACCTGTATTTGCAGTACCTGTCGTTACAGGTGTAACAAGACGTCTTTCAACACCCTGCACAATGTTCCACAATCCTTTTGCAACCAGTACATGTCGCATCATATAAGCCCATAATGGGTAGTTGCTACCATCCAACTTATCCTCAACAGCCAACATACGGAATACATCACTGCTTTCAGCCATGGCCGGTGACTAAAATACCTTGATGCAGAAAATTGACTGTATCTCAAAAAGTTGAACAGAACTGCCCAGACGAGTTCTGCTAGACCTGTAGCAGACTTCGAGACGCTTAAACTGGTGAACAGAAACTGGTATATACCTTTGGCACAAAAGGACGAAATAGCCTGCATAAGCACTGCGATAGTGCGTTTGGAGGCCAAAACGAGCTCAGATCGCGATTTCGGCACCACAGAGCGAAGCAGTTTTGATCTCGGAAACACCCTGAGTATGCTCACCAAATTTTGTGCGAATCTGAGACTGCAAACGGAGGAGTGTTAACGGCGCCCTAGAAGAAGCAACGACCTGCTCTGATACCAATTGTTGGAGTTAGACGTCTGCGGAAGCACGCGAAGAGGAAGAAGCTTGGAGCACAACACACAAGACTGAATGTATTACTAGAGAATGTACAAAGATAAGTAGCCCATTAGGACAATAGGCGTATATACAAGCCGGGGGAAAAAAACCTCCTAAAGAGGGAAAAAAGTGCCCCGGCGGTCCTAGAGTGTTCACACACATCACTACCTAAATATATCAACAATAAGCCCATTTCATGGTCTTCCAAGAAGCAACCTATTGTTGCTTTATCTTCAACAGAGGCAGAATATAGAGGATTAGCCAATGCTACTCAAGAAGCCATATGGATCATATTGCTATATTCAGATTTGGGACTACATTCTAACTCATCAATGATTTTTGGTTACATCTTGCAGCAAATCCTATCTATCATGCAAGAACCATTCATATCGACGTGCTTTATCATTATGTGAGAGAGAAGCTATTGAGCAAGGAGATTCAACTTGCATATGTATCCACCAATATGCAATGTGCAGACTTATTGACCAAAGCACTTAATGGTACTAAACTTTGCAGGTTTAGATATTCAAGAGGATTGATGAAGAAGACCAAGCCAAGATGTTTGGTTTGAGGGGGAGTTGTTGGAGCAAATGCCAAGCCTTCACACTTGGCTAGGCATTGGAAGAAGCTATGTACAAATGATTGAAGGACTACATGACCAATTGCTTGTAAATTTTGATCATTTACTTCTTGTAAAAGATAAATCCTAGAGAGAATATTGGAATCCCATCTTCTTCATGGACTTTGGAGAACTAAAAGCTAAGAATCGAATCATTCCTAACTTAGAGGAACTTTTTAGGTGGAGCTCTATTTGAATTTCAAAATTCAAACTTGGAGAAAAGTCACTATATAAGATAGTTGAAAACTCACAGCTTATGAGCCCCCATTATTGAGCTTATTGCTGATCATTTGTATATGTTGAGTGGCCTACATCAAAGACCACTCTTAGCACTATCATTGACCATCATATTCATGCCAATGATCATGTACAACATTGTCCTATAATACATTATACTATTGATCATCTCTGTTGGTCTCTCTATCATTATCACTCAGAACAGTGTACTTGTGTTGGCGATATCTCAGTGATACCTCCATCATTTTCAAAGTTCTATAGCTCATTAGAACCAGATCAAAATCTGTTACAAGCTATTAAATTGTGAAGAAGTTTCATTCAGCCAATTGGGAGAAAATTGTCTCGAAGTGGTCACTGGTCATTCTCTATAGAGTTCCTAAAATATCAGGGGTAAGCTTCAACTTGCTAAAGACATTGCTTAGTGTTTAGTCTATCATTTTAAGTGATTCCACTTGGAATCATTGGCTCTCTAAGATAATTAGATAGCCTGAAAAGGAATTTTTCTAATTGCTACTATACTGTGAGTAGAAGCAAAACATCCAGCAAGTGTCAATACCAAAATAACAACTTTTAGGTCACTAGCTAGTTGCAAACTTATTTGTTTTGATCCTATTGTTTGAAGCATCATCTCCAAAGCACATAGGCACTTATTTAGTGTCATTGTAAAGCTAAAGGGGCCTACAACACAACTCTGAAGTAAAATAGGGCAGGTACTAAGCAGGGATTAGCAGACCCAACTCATTTCTTGAGGTGTCCATCCATTTTCCCAACAGACCCAAGGACATCTACATATCTACTTAGAAAGTAGAAGGCACCATGTCCATAATCGAAATGAATGATGAATTTTTTGCCCTCAAGGAGCATGCCACTGCTTTTACACAAACAGTAAAAACTCTTATGTGTTCTTTGGCTAGTTCACTTGATGGTCCAATGCAACTACTGACATATGTACAAACAATACAGTTAGATACTTCATCCAAGTTCCTCTAGAGAAGCCTCATGAAAAAAACCAAAATGATGCACGAGGGAAGAAAAATGGCGAAACCCAACCTAGAGGAGGAGTAGGGAAGAGGAGTGGTGGCATCTAGCCTATAAGAGGAAGCACCTAAGGAAGGAACATGTCACTGACCTAGTCCAAGGCATTATGAACATGCCACCAACCCACGTAAGGACAAGAGAAAAGATGAAACCCTAGATAGAAGTATAGATGATGCATTCTAAATGGCCCTACAAGAGATAGAAGTTGATGCTCATAAGCCAATAATTAGCATTCCTAAGACTTCCCTTTCAACTAGCAACATATTGAAGAATACCTATCATCAAGCCAATCTCTATACCTATTGATCATGGATACTCATTTTAGAAGCAAATGTTGCACTTAGTGAACTCCATGGGTGCACCACCCTTGGTAAGTAGTGGCTAGACTACCTGTTGTTAAAAGATATGCATTTCTAGGGCAATATCAAGTTTTTTTTTTCATAAAATAACTCCATTTGAAGGCTTTTGAACCTTAGGAAAGTCAAAGAATAAAGTTGAAGGTGCAACCTTATCCAAAAGGAGGCATTGGACCACCAAAAGTCACTCCAATGAAGAGACAAAGTCAGAAGGCAAGCTAAGAGACAAGGAGGGCATGTGAAGAGACATGGAGGACATATGAAGAGTCATAGAAGGCTCTCATGGCTATATAAAGACCATCAAAGCTCATTCAAGGCGTGATGCAAAGAAAATATTTGTTGGATGTATTGTACATGTTTGGAATGAGTGGATGCAAACCACTAAAGCAACAAATGGATGTAAACACCAAAATTAGCTCCACCCAAGGAGAAGAACTTGAGTACATTCATACCTATATGAGCCTAATAGGCTCACTTATATATGGAACCATAAGTAGACCTGATTTGGCATTTAGTGTAGGAGTTCTTTCTCAATATATGCATGCTCCTACTAATGATCATTTGAATGCAGCAAAGAGGATACTTAGGTACATCAAAGGTACAATAAATCAAGGACTTTTATATGCTTATGGAGGATCATAAGAGCTCAAAGGATGTGCGGATGCTGATTGGGCCGGCTCCAAAGATGATAGTAGAAACACCACAAGTTATGTGATCATGCTAGGAAACAATTGTGTATCATTGAGTTCAAAGACGCAACCCACAGTTGCTTTATCTTCGACCGAAGCTGAATATAGAGCCTTGGCCCAAGCTACTAGTGAGATAATGTGGATGAAAAAGCTAATGACAGACTTAAATGTGCAGGTTGGATCAGTTCCTTTGTTTGGAGATAATATATCAAGCATCTATCTTGCAAACAGTCATATGTTTCATGCAAGGAGCAATTACATCGAAGTCCACTATCACTTCATAAAGGATAAGGTGCTTGAAAAGGAAGTGGATATTCATCATGTAAGTACGAAGTGTGGGCGATTAACTTTTGCTCTTGTACCACTTATTATGGTCGAGACGGCAAAGGCCCGAACCTTGTCAAGCCTGCGGAATTCACTGCGCCACCAAAAATTGGTTGCCAAGTTAGAGTGATATTAGAACACCTCTATAATCAACAGTAGCTTAGCAGAGTTACTGTCACTCCAACGTATAGGACTTCGTTTTGAATTTACTGAGAAATTCACTGGAACTTCACCGGACTGTTACCAGACTGTCACCGTAATTATACCGGAATCTTATCGGAATCAACTCCTATTCTCTTTGTGATTACTTCAAGTGAGTATAAAAGAAGTAAGGAAGTGATGCATGAACTTCCTTCACTGAGTGAACTCTTTCTGAAGTTTAAGATAAAACTTCTCCGGTTCAGAATGTCTCTTTCCGGTTAGACTTTGTATTGTGTGTACATATCCATTTCACCGAAATGATTGATGAACTGATAGTAGAGATGTCTAGCTATAAGATAAGCTAACTCTCATACAAAACTTTAATTTACTCAGCGAGATATACTTCGTTGTTCTACCGGAAAACTCGTTTTCTGAGAAAAATTGTAACTGACCGAAAATGCGTTTACTGCGATAACTTTAATTGACTGAAACATTCGTTGACTGAGAGAGTACCGCGGGACACGCTTACTAACGAACTGTAACTGTTAACAGTTAACGAACTTTCTACCCTCTTTTTATTCTTATGCACGTTCTCTGTGTATATACAGTTTGATTCGGTGTAACGTACTCTCATTCTGCAAGATTCTGTACTGTACATAACGGTCGTGAAATTGTCCCTTCACTAAGGCTTTGATTTTCTGAATATTTGATTCCGCTTCTCTTTATCTTCCTTTGTCTGTACGTCAAATTCGTGAGTGATTCTTCAACACGAAGGACCAGGTAGTTGATCTACTAACAAAGTTCTTGGATGCTGGAAAGCTTGCTAAGCTGAAGCAAGCCATACAACTCAAGGAACCAACTTTTTAATGCAAAAGGAACTTGAGCTTGAGTGGGAGTGTTAAAAGATACGCATTTCTAGGGCAAGCTCAAGTTTTATTTTTCATAAAATAACTCCATTTGAATGCTTTTAAACCTTAGGAAAGTCAAAGAATAAAGTTGAAGGTGCAACCTTATCCAAAAGGAGGCATTGGACCACCAAAAGCCACTCCAATGAAGAGACAAAGTCACAAGGCAAGTGAAGAGACAAGGAGGGCATGTGAAGAGACATGGAGGACATACAAAGAGCCATAGAAGGCTCTCATGGCTATATAAAGACCATCCAAGCTCATTTAAGGTGTGTGTGGATGCTAGCAAGTCGGGGTGCTTCATATATATGTGCCATTGAGGCATAGGCTCTCATAGATGCTCTTATTTTCTTGTATATCTCTCCTACCCTTTCGAAAGGGTGCTCCATTTCTGTAGTAGCCTATTAGGACTTGAATTTCACTTTGTAGCAAGCTCCATTCTGAGAGTTCTTGTACTTTTTGGAAATCTTATAAAGCAAAGATTCTATTCCAAAAAGAATTTTGGCAAAGATTTTCTTGTAATGTGAGATATAGCTATTTCTTTGTCTACTGTTCTGTCCTGAAACCTACTAGGAAAACTCGGTTGTCTTGTGTGACTTAGTTGACAGGTCTACAAATGTCCAAATCTAGTGATTGATAGCTCCTTGGAAAGACCTTACTATCTAGTTTTTGTGGCTAAAAGGGTTTTTGGATTTCACTGGGAATTGTGAGATATTGTAGTTTTAGTGAGTACTGGTCTGAAGGTAGATAGGTCTTGGGAAGGGTCCAAGCTTTTTGTTGTGCATTTGGAGGAGAGATCTTCCAACACTTGCTTTGTGGCATAGGCTCTGCTGAATGGCTACCTAAGTCAATAGGTAACTATGAGGATCATCGACAAGGAGATATTTGGATTTATCCTCGATGAAGCTCAGGTTTCAACCTCATGCCCAAAGCCACTATGCAGCAATTAGGACTTCAACCCTTGAAGGATGCATAGTTCATGGTGAACACGATAGACTAAAGTAAGGTAAAACCCATTGGAATAGTTGAGAGTGTGATCCTAACTATGCAAGGATCATAGTTTATGATGGAATTCATGTTCCTCATACTTCCTCGCTCACTAGGAGGCTTTCCTATACTCCTAGGACATCCTTGGGTTTTTTATGCTGATTTAATTCACAATTGGAGGCAGAACTTCATGTGGGTGCATGATAAAGACATGCTCAAATAAGTACACATGGAAATAGGGCCCTACCATGCATGGATGGGCACTGCCATCTCATTGGCAGTGCTGAGAGAAATAGAGCCAGATTCCCCTAGTTTGAATGGCATCTACCAAGAAGAAAATTTGTTCATTTGGAGTCAAACCCCTCCATGTTACACTGCCAATTGTACTTCAAGTTCATCGGATGAAGTAGAAGAAGACTCGAGAGTAGATGTTTTAGGGCAAGGTGAGCCCATATGCGATAGAAGAAGGGGAAAGAAGAACCCATCACAAGGGGAGCACAAGGGCTATATATAGTGGTGTAAATTGTTGAAGGATAGTGATTCAAACTCCTTAGATCAATTGTACATTGAGGAGATACCCCGAGGCTGGATGCAAAACAAAACTAGTAACATCAAAATAGAAGAAACTTGCGCATATACCAAGGAGATGTTTGCATATAAAAACTCCAATAACAAAGACATCAATGATAAGGAACCAACACGACGAGTACAAGAGCTCAATTTGGGAGAGTAAGAGAAACACAATCAATCCTACTAGAAACTTGGTTGTGGTAGGTACTAATCCTTTTACATAAATAATCACTTTTCTATAGAATTTCACTCCATATCATCCCATTAGTCTTGGATGCAAAACTAGTAAGAGGTAGAAATTACACAGATTCAATCCTAGATATGCAAAGGTGGTACAAACATAGATTGATAAAATGGAAGAAGCTAGAATCATAATTCCTATAGAATTCTTAGATTGTTTTTCCTCCATGGTGATTGCACCAAAGAAATAGTCTAACAAAATCAGAGTGTCCATGGGTTTTTGAGCCCTCAACAAAATTAGAATTTTTTATGGATTCCCCACATTGTTCTCAAACTAGTCGAGGATGTGGTTGGGCATGCCCTCTACAACCATATTGGTGGGAAAGTGGTCCAGAGCCACACGGTCTCATCGGCTATGGTAACTTTGGCATTCCGCTCCCTAGGATCAGTGGCATGCTCAGTCCACTCTCCCCCAAGTGCCCATTCTGCAAATTCAATAATAAGTTAAATCTCGATTTACTCCCATGACACTTGGCATTGTCCATCGCATTAACTACTTCTGTGCTTCATGTCATTAACCATAGGAATCCATCTACAATACCCTTTTTGGAGTGCGAATTTGATATTCCCATATCTTCCTCTCATGCAAAAGCAACATTCCTAAGTGGCAAGTCACGACAATCATAGTACAACATGGTGGTGCAACAAAGGAGGATCTTGGAGTGTTGTGGCATGCAAATAAGATCGACATTATATAAGTGTTGGTGGGTAGCCAAGAAAGGAGTTCATAGCTCATAGTTCAGATATGCATGCATATAAGAGAAAGGATTCAAGAGATAGACAACAAATTACGTGCATAGATCTACATAACCGCAAATACATGCAAGTAGGCATTGTGTGTGGCAGACATAGATGTGCTTAGGGTAGTGATTGTAGAGAGGCACCAACAGAGTGTTGCATGCCATATGCAGAAGTCAGGCTGATTAGCATGAGTTGAAGCTCATATGGTGAATGGGAAGCAATTATAGTAGAATAGTTAGAGCAGGGAGGATCGTGAGTAGAAGTATTACATTAGTTAGAAGTTTCAAGGTGAATCTTAGAAGGGGAAGCCATGGTGTGGAAGGGGAAGACAACAAGGACTAGGTTGGTTATTAATGAGTACTATCTGAGAGGGTTGAAAGTTTCATGCGTGTGAAGCATAGGATGCTCAAAGAGGATCATATCAGCTCATGGGGTTTAGTGCATCAACATTTGCAAGAAGAAGGAGCTGCTAGGCCATGGTCTATGCCTTTGGAAGTGCAGTGGTTAGGCCCTGAGTAGTCTGTGTGCAAGGCACCAGTTCTTCACTAGGGAACCGCATAGTGTCAGGGATTAGGGAGGTGGTGATGCTACAAAAGATCAACATCATGGGTAATCGCTCAGACAACCAAGCATCGGGTCTAGCTCACTCAATCTCTTCTTCCTCTATACATGAACCTTCTTCCTCCTCCTCGCTTGGTGTTTGAGGATGCAAGCTTTGTGTGAAGCTATGGGGAAAAATTAGAAGCTTAGGGGGAGTCTACATCTATGGTTTCATTCAGGCCTATAGGAAAGTTTTGACCTACATCTCTTAGTCCAAAACGTAGCATCATTATTTGTGACAAGTCTAAAGGAAAGCAATGATTCTTAGAAGAACCAAACATGACTCAAGGTGACTTAGCTTCACTTCTTTCTTAGATCAATATTAATTTTCCCATCTTTAAAGGAGCCTTGATAGAAGATCCTAATGACCATGTAAGGCATTTCCTTGCATTGTTCAAGAGTCATGGATTGGAAAGCCGTATCGATGCCTTCATGGCTTTGTTTCCAACATCTTTGGATGAGCTAGCTGACAAGTGGTTCACTCAGTTTCAAGAAGACCATTTCACGATGTGGTAGGTCATGAAGACCAAATTCTCCTCTGCCTTTTGACTAGGGGATTCAACATAGTAGGTGTTGGATGAAGTAGAAAATCTATATTTGAGGAAAGATGAGTCCTTCTCATAATTAATGTAGAGGCCCAAGGCACTTGTTGAAAAGCTATCACCTGCTCCATATGACTTTGATATTAAAAAATGGCTACAAAAAGTGTCTTTGTTAATTACAAGACATAAACTTCATGACCTCCTAGCACTGATCACCCCATTAGAAGACTTCGTTGCTATGGCTACTAGGATCGAGTAAGCCCAAGTCCATTTCAACGACTCTACTTCTCATTCAGTGTGATGAAATGAAACCCTAATGCAACAATGATTTGCGAGCACTGAGGCAGATATGCTAGCAAAGCTCATGCCAAAAATTGAAGAACTCAAGGATCAGGAGACCAAAGCAAGCCTCTGGTGTATGATTTGTCACCAACAAGGGCACCAACAGGTAGGATACCCTAACAAGGTGGTTTGTCAATTCTATGATAAGTGGGGATGCAAAGCTCGCACATATTACTATTTGAAGGGGATGGTGGAATCAAACAACATGCATATTGGGGCAGCCAACTATGTCATTACAACCCTTGATTCCTATGACTTAACCCATGGAAGAAGCACTAGGTCCCATTCTTGGTAATATCCCTATGGTTCCATCATTTTATTCTTCCCCTGCTAATGCTAGCATGCGGAGTAATCCTGGTGATCAGGCATCAACATTTAGGAATTGGCCACGAAGACCCACAATGTGCTACAGGTGTGGAGAATATGGCCATGTGCAAGCTCATTGCCACCTACCAAAAAATGCACCTCCTTCAATTATTCAGATTCAAGGGATCACATTACAAAGGATTGTCAAAGAAAACTACCACAAATCAGGTAAACAATGCTTTTCACATCTCAGTAGAATTGCTTCTAGCTTGAAGAACACTGTTGCAATCACAACAGCAAATGTAGTGCAATTATGGGGGATTTCCCTGCTTGGAGCACGTACTAGCGATCAATGGATGGCAGAAGAAGAATATAGGGCTACAGAAAATAGAAGTAATAGCTCATGGCAAAGAAATGTTTTCGGTGAAGCAACTAGTCCAGAAAGAACACCTCCGACGTGCTGGCAGAGAAGAAAGAAGCCAAGTAGTATCCAAATACTTGACCTAGAGCAAGAGATTGTTAGAGCAAAAGGGGCACCTATGCCGATGGAAAAACCTCTTGCATGAGTAGAAAGAGAGCTGCCAAAGGATTTTAAGTCAAAAAAGGCAAAGACTGGATATCCTAGTGTCTAAAAATGTTGTAGAATCTTGGAAGGATCAAGAAGAGCAAGGGAACAGAGAAAGAATGATAGAAGACACTTTTTAGATAGCCCACTAGGAATTAAAGGATATGACTCCAAAGCTTATCGTAAGTATAGCAACAAACCCTTTTTCGGTGAGTCCGATTCTCAATAATATATACGAACAAGTAAGTATGTATGACTTGTTTCATATCGATGCTCGATTATGAAGTGAGATGCTAAGCATCATTGTTTCACTAGAAGCAACAATTTCTACGAGTAGCAATCTTGGTAACTGTTTTCATAACGGAGGCCCCTCTCACTGGCTATTACAGAACTTGGCCAAAGATAGTCAGACAAGAAATCTTTGGTGTAATCATAGATGGTAGTTTGGGTATCAACATGGTGCCCCAATCAATGATGAAGATGCTAGGACTTTGATCATCTAGAGAGGAACATTTCCCCATCACCATGGTAGAGCAGAGAAGGGTAAAGTCTGTCAAAGTTGTCGAAAGGGTGGAACTAAAGGTGCAAGGTTCTAAGTTCATTTCTAGACTTTGTTGTGTTATGAATCCCTCTTACATCTAGAGGATTCCTTTACTATTGGGACAACTATGGCTCATACACACAAAGTTCATCCATGACTAGGGGTGGGACTACATGCGGGTACACGACAAGGACATGATGAAGCAATTGCAAATGGAAACTGATCAAGATCATGCACGAATAGGAACTGATAGTTTGTTAGCAGAACCTTGTGATGAAGAAAGCTCCCCAAAACGAAGAAGCCTATTTGAAGAAGTTCACCTATCGAGAAAGGGTATATGTAGAAGTCCTCCCCGCTATATTGTAATCTATAGTGAAACACTCTAGGATGAAGGCGAGAACCCTTGTGCAATAAGGCACAAGGTGTCCCTACAAGGTTGGCAACAAAGAGGAAGGAGTTTGATACAAGTGAGGCATGGGGTTAATACATCTTGAGAAGGGGCTATGGTATAGCCAATTCTAGTGGAAAAGAATCCCTCTAGTATGTGGCAGTGCCAATTTTGGAAAAGAAAGAAGAAGAATGGAAATTTCAGACAACTAACCAAATGTACAAGGGTCAAGTTCACACAACTAACCAAAGAGAAGGAATTCCTGTATGGTGGAGGCTCATGGTTCAAGGCATCGAATCCTACGAAGGACAAAGAAGAACCAAAAAAGCAGGATCCAGTGATGAATTGGTTGCAAGGAAAACTTCTTGGCCTACAAAAGCTTATGACTATGTTCCAAAACTTCAGACCTCTACTCGGATGGGGGTATGAGAAAATAACATTACTAAGCCAAGGATCAATCCACATAACCATGCTAAAAGACGAGTCTTTACACTTAGTAAATGTTTCAAGGCTCAAGTTGTATCACACTTAGAAGGAAGTAAGATCGTCTTGTACATAGCCCATTTTCATTGCTTTCAAATCGTGTAATAAGAAGTGGACATGCAAAATAAATGCCCATCGATCTCCTTCTTCTAATCCTCAGGCATAGTCAGGACTCTTCTTCATCTTATTTTTTGATCCCCTAAGTTTGTTTCGTTGTTTTGGGGTGGAGTGAACCTTGGGAGTGGGCATTGTACATATGACAAAGTGTCACAAGTCTTTGGTCCAGTGTTCGATGCTCTTCGGTCCGATTTTTGATGTCTTTGGTACTCCTGGCCATCTCGGTGGCAAAGTGGTTTGGAGTTGTAGGTCATTGGCTATAGTAACTCTGGCATTCCTATCAATGCCATCAGAAGCATGCTCAGTCCAATCTTGCCCAAGTTTTTATTTTGCAAATTTAGTAATAAATTAAATCCCGATTTACTCCAATGACACCTAACGTTGTCCATTGGATCAACTACTTCTGTCCTTCACACCGCTAACCATATGTCTCCATTTGAAATGTCCTTTTTGGAGTGGTATATTATTTTGAAGTTTCAAGGTGAATCTTAGAAGGGAAGCCATGGTGTTGAAGTGGAAGACACCGAGGATTATGTTGGTGATTAATATGATGTTGTTCAGACACTAATGCATATGCCAAACAACCAAAAACATTCACATGAGCAACGGATGGCTTGCGACCATGCCAAGCCTCATATGGAGTGATAGACTGCAATGCTTTAGTGGGACACCTGTTAAGTACGTATGTTGCACACATAAAAGCCTCAAGCCAAAAACTATATGGTAAAACCTGACTCTTGACCATACACCTCGCCATCTCCATGAGTGACCTCTTCTTTTGTTCAACAACTCCATTTTGTTGAGGTGTATACGGAACTGTACACTGATGTTTTATCCCACATTCAGCCAGAAATGCATTAAAGTCAAAAGAGATATATTCCCCCCTCGATCAAAATGGAGGGTGCCCATTTTACATGCTGACAGATTTTCAGCCAAAATCAGAAACTGTTTGAAGCACATAAACACTTCGAAATTTGCTTTGAGTGGATATTCCCATGCATGCCTAAAAAAATCATCAACGATAGTCACAAAGTAAAGATAGTTTCCAAAAGAAGGTGTTTGCATAGGACCAAAGACATCACTATGTACAAGCTGTAATTTTTTAGTAGCCCAAACTGAACTATCTTTTGGAAAGGAGGAATGCTACATTTTGCCCAAAATACAGCCTTCACAAACATTTTTTCTGGGTGCCTCAAGTTTGGGCAAAGAGGACACCATTTCAGATTTTTGCAGGCGTAGCACACTAGCAAAATTCAAATGACCAAAGCGTGCATGCCAAAGCTTTGCATCTGACATAGCCTAAGAATCATGTACTACACATGTTGAATCATTCACACATCTTTCATAGTCTATGAGCTTGTACAACCCACGACATAAAATGCAAGAAGCAATAATCATGTCGCCATTTGACAGATCATGAACTGTACACTTATCATCAACAAATTTCACAACCAAGCCAATCTTGGGTAAAGCTGAAACTGATAACAGATTCTTCTTGATCCCTGGCACAAATAAAGCAATTGACAAAGTGAAAGAACTACCATCAACAGTATTTAGAATGATCTTACCAACTCCTATGACAGGATAAGATGAGTTGTTGGCGCATGTGACAGTATTCCGTGTAGGGGCAGGCTCGAGTGAAGTAAAGAAACTGCACTATGAGATAATATGTTTGGTTGCCCCACTCTCAAAATACTGGCAAACATCTGAGTCTATTGCAGACATACACTGCTCATGAGAAGATGGGTCAAAACTGCAAACAATAATAAATGTCCATTCTTCATTCTGCACAAGATTAGCAAAGTCTGTCTTTGGTGTAGAGGCCTCTACAACAACCATTCGGCCTCTTTCTTCCTTGCCTCTTTAGCAGCCAATTTTGGACAGCTCTTAATGACATGATCATTTGCTTTATAGTCTTTGCAAAACAATTTTTGCTTTTCTGATTTCTTCTCATCTTTGTCTTCCTTCTTCGATTGTGGAGAATTAGGAGATTACTCTGCTTACTAGTAGAAGAGCTCCATTTTCCTTTGCCCTTCTGACTAGCCAGGAAAGCTTGATTTGCAACATGCATAATAGACATGTTCTGCCTAGATTGATCTTCCTGGAACAAAATAGAAACTAACTCCACAAATGTAAGGCATTTGGATTACCTTTCATCATCAATGAAGAGTAGAAGAAAAACTCTGATATGAGTCAGGAAGACCATTCAGAACAGTCTGCACAAATGAACTGTCAAAAAGGACTTCATCAACAGAAATCAACTGTTCCTTCAAATCCTTGATCTTTGTCAGAAAAATGTCCATAGAATCACCTTCATTCATGTGCTCACTCTCCAACTGTTTTTGGAGGTAAGCAACACGAGCCTCATTCCTAGCCTGGTACAATGTGGTAAGTGTATCCCAAGCATCCGTAGTTGTTCTGCAAGAGCGAATGTGAGGAATAATGGCATGTTTGATAGACAAAGCTATCAATGCATGTGCCTGAGCATCTTTGCCATCCCAACAAATTTTCTCTACAGTACATGCAATAGAAACAGCAACGCGAATAAGAATCTACAGAATATCACCATCTTCGATACCATCTACATCAGCTTCAGTACCTGCATTTGTAGTACCTGTGTTCAGAGGTGTAATAGGACATTTTTTAACACCCTGCACAATATTCCACAGTCCTTTTGCGACCAATACATGATGCATCATATAATCCCACAATGGATAATTTGTACCATCCAACTTATCTTCAACAACCAACATACGGAATACATCACGACTTTCAACCATGACCACTGACTAAAATACCTTGATGTAGAAAAATGATTGTATATGAAAAAGTTGAACGGGACTACCCAAACGAGTTGTGCTAGACTTGTAGCAAACTTCGAGATGATTATATTGGAGAACCGAAACTGGTGTATATCTTTGGCACAAAAAGACAAAATAGCTTGCACAAGCGCTATGATAGTGCATTCGGAGGCCAAAACGAGCTCAAACCACGATTCCGGCACGAGACAACAAAGTTGTTTTGATCTACTAATCACCCTGAGTATATGTACAAAATTTCATGCGATTTTGAGACTATGATCGGAGGGGTGTCGATGACTCCCTAGATGAAGCGGCGACCTTTGTTGAAGTTAGACATCTGCGGAAGCACTCGAACATCACAAGGAAGAAGACGAAGCTTGGAGCACAACATACAATACTGAATGAATTACGAGTAGAATGTACAAAGATAAGCAACCATTAGGGCTACAGGTGTATATACAAGCTGGGGAAAAAAACCTCTTAAAGAGAGAAAAAAAGTGCCCTGATGGTCCTAGAGTGTTCACACACATCACTACCTAAATATATCAACAGTGAGCAACATATGAGAGGAATTTCTGACATCTCGCGTGGAATACTTCTATTTTTTATAAATCTTCCGCTGCCCTTATGTGAAACCACACTAAGTGACCCTCTCAATTCAAAGGATAAAGGGGTCTCGTATCTGGGTGCATTCGTTCCTTCTAAATTTTTGGTCACTAGCGAGAGAAACAAGTATCATCCATACGAAAAAAGAAATGCGTTCAAGCTAGCGAAAAGTTCCACATATGCAAACACAATCTGCGCATATAAAACAACCAGACATATGCCCTTTCACTTGGTTTATCGGATCATGCCGCTTACTCCATTGGAGTTATTGTTAGGATCCACCACCACCACTTACACCAACAACGATAACAATACATCCAACAACGATAACAATACATCCATTGGAGTTATTGTTAGGATCCACCACCGCCAGTTACACCACAATACATCCAACAACGATAACAATACATCCACCACAATACATCCAACAACGATAACACTTCTCAAGCTTTTTGACTTCTCACTCCACACACGTTAGAAGAAATTCAAGAGAAAGCTCGAGCTGTCTTGTAGACAACCTAAGGCAAATGCAAGGCTTAGCATGATAAAACATTGTGACCCTCTAAAGTTCAAGTAGGCTTTCGAGTGTTGCTTTACAACCCGAATAAGCGAATGTAAACCCATGGCAAGTTCACTCCAGTCTAGGAAGGAACCTACAAGGTCATTACTCTTTTAAGTGACGGTGAAGTTCGGCTCCCTACACTTTAGGATGAACCCCTTTTGCTTGTTAATGTTGCTAAGATCAAACCTTATAGAATCTAAAACCAGTCACCTCCATTTGATCACATTTTGGTATGCCATACATTTGGCCCCTCTTATATGTTGTTGTAGACTTAAAAGATTATTTCTCAACATTACTTCCATAGTATAGTCTTTTATAGTTCAGTTCTGCAGTCCACAACTTTCAGATTCACTCAAATGCTGCTTGGAGAAGCTACTAGAGAGTCCGGTGACTGGCAGAAGGAGACACAAAAGAGTAGCGGTTGCAGACAAGAAGAGCCACTAGGAGCCATGATATTTCTACTGTGTACGTTCGACCAGCTTCCTCTTCAACAACTCTTACTCCTTGAAGATCTCCTCATTTTGTTGTATTCCTTGTAGGATCAATTGTATGTATGTTTGATATACTCCCTTTCTAGATCTCTTTCTCCCACTCTTTCTCCCGGAAGAACTTCTTGATTTGTTGAATTTCCCATAGGATCAATTGTGTAAGGTCCGCTTGAAAGCTTGAGTGGAAGCAGAAGGAGTCAGTGCTTTGTGGGTTGGTGCCCGCAGCCTCTTCAGTGCAAGGCTTAATGTACACTTGTTGTAGGTTCTAATAGCAGTTTCCATCCATGTTTCACAAGGTAGTTTGTTCATACTCTTCTTCTATATCACTCTTTGTTAAAGCATTGTTTCAGTTCCTTCGTTCCTATAAGTTGTTTACGACGAAAACCCATACACTTTTGCAAGAGAAGTGCACATAAATGAAGTGCAAGTTCTTTTTCTAGTAGGTTGATCACTTCTATTTCTAAATTTCAAGAAACGAAATATAAAACTAGATTCAATAAAAACCTAATTTGAGTCAATAAGGATTATTTAAGGTTGTTTGGATTCTGCATAAAATTCATTTTTCCTTAGTTAGGTGATTGAAAGGTAGGACCTTTCACTTGGGGAGACAAGAAATAGTTTTGGCAAAAAAAGTTGAAAAATAGTTTTGGCTTTGTTCTTTTGAGAGGCCTCAAAGAAATCCTTAGTGATTGAATGGAGGCAATCATACCATTCAATCCATGTTCAATAATGGTTGACCAAAATCCCTGGAGAGTAAAAGTCTAGGTTTAGTTCAAGGTAACTAATTAGCATGTAAGGAAGGATTGAACATCTTAGACCTTGCTCTCAAAGCTTAATGGCATCGAGCTCAAAAATGAGAAAATTTTATCAAGAATGTTCAAGAGGGGATTAAGAGGACACAAAACGTGGAATGCTAGGCCAAAAACATCCTTTTTGGATGTCATTATGCAGATTGAAGAAAGAATCCATTGGAGTGGGATGGTGGAAATTGGCTCCCTTTGAGGATTATTATTAGGTGTCAAAGAAGAAAGGGACTCATCATCCATGGGAAGATTTAGACAGTTTCTCTTCAAAAGTAAGATTTAATACCATGCCATACTTTTAATTATGTTTCATGTTACTCTTTTCAAAAGTGTTGAAGATATTCAAGAGCTAGTGTAATGGTAACACATTAAACCTCTCAACTTATAATTGAGAATTCAAACCCAACTGATGGGTTTACCTATTGCTTTTCACTTAAATGTGTAGCAAACGGTAAACGATAAATGAGAGCTAATACATTTACTTTTACTAGCTCCAAAAACCAAAAATCTATATGGTTTCTTTTTAATATGTTACCTTTACGATTTTTGCTCTTCCCTTGCTTGGTTTTGGTATTAACTTCACTATAGTAAATGGTATTAACACCTAACGTAGTTAAAAGATTGTTAGGTGAATGATAAACTTTTAAATGAAAATGAAAAGAACATTACAGTAGTTAATACTTAGCACATAAACATGTAAAAAAAATTATTTATTATTATGATTTTTTGTTTGAGAGTACAAGAAAATTGAAATGTCTAGTGAGTGAGATTTGAACTCGGGCATGTTATCCATGGTGTTTAAGGCATATCGTTATCCTTTTGAACCCGTTAAAAATAATAATTTATTGAGCTGTTTTGAAACTAATATTGATAAATGTAAACTATCAAAATTAAACATAAAAAATTAAACATTTACCATTAGATAAATGTAAACTAACTGTTTACTCAACATAAACTAACCGTTTGCTAAGTGAACCTCTCAATTCGAAGGATGAGGTCGCTTAGGTTGAGTTCACACAAATTGCTAGCACACTTTGTGTTGCCATGTGGATATCTTTTATTTGTCCATGAAAAGGATCAAGTGTTTTAAATCCACCGGAGAATGAGTTTAGCTCCCCTCTCGAAACAACAATGTACTGACACTACATTTTAGTTGTTAAACACTCAACCAATAGTTATATAGATTTGATTTACTTTTTGAGAATAGCCACCGCTCTCTGCAGGGATTGGTACAGCTCAACATGACTCTGCAGAAGGGTGCCAGTGTGCCGCTCCGTGTGAACCGACCCTTATTTGGGTGCGTTTGTTGCTTCTAAATTTTCAGTCACTAGCGAGAGAAACTAGTATGATCGAACTCCATACGAAAAAAGAAATGTGTTCAAGCTGGCGAAAAGTTCTGTTTGTGCTCAGTAATAGCTTGGAAAAACTTGTGCGCGAGACATCTTGCTACGGGTCATCTGCCGGACGACAGTGTACCGCGACGACGATGTGTGTGTGATGTGCGTCGTGTCGTTGTCTTCGCTTGCGCATAAGACGTTTCGTAGGTGCGCAATGAAGTCTCCCTACGGGCAATGGGAAACTTTTGGTTGGAGGCCTCCTTAATGCAGATCATGGTCCATTTGTTCTGACCTTACACGGATGCGCCATGTCGGCAGTTCTCTTTCCTAATCGACGTGAAAGCAACATACGCGCAGATGGTGAAGTTGATCGACCATAATGCGAGCAAATCTGTCATGGAGAGACATGTGAACTTGATCATGGTATGGATACAGAAATGTAGCAGCACTGAGAAAGAGCACACATATCTAAGGTATTTCCATAAAATGGACAGATATTTCCACACGCAGACTCACACACATACACACACACAGAGAGAGAGAGAGAGAGAGAGAGAGAGAGAGAGAGAGAGAGAGAGAGAGAGAGAGAGAGAGAGAGAGAGAGAGAGAGAGAGAGAGAGAGAGAGAGAGAGAGAGAGAGAGAGAGTAGGAAAGAAAATGAAATGTAAGGTCAATGTGTCATGTGCATACTGTAATTTATACATCAGTTGACCCAACAGGGGTTCGATGTCAGAATGGAGCTACAAGATTGCATGTTATAGAAGTACAATTATGATATGCAGAGGAAGCCTATCGTCATCCTTTATACTCATACAGGTACGAGGTCCTGAGGGTAACTTTTGTCAATGGTAGGTGTATTCATAACTCGTGCTTTAAATGCGACATATTATTTGGATTTCTGTATCGTTGCTTCATGATGTTGATAATCCTTGACCCCAAGACATGGGGCCACCAACATGCTCCTTGGTTCTCAGCCTCTTTGAGTGAAAGTCCAAGCTCTCTAGGCAGATTCACGGCTGTCATTCTCTAGCTTCAAAAAAAGTGTAAGGGGAATCCATCTCTAGATGTCTATGGTAGGATCCACCAGTTACACCACAGTACCATCATAAGGACTTGAAAAGAGAAAAAGAATCTGGTTCTTTTTCTAAGTGTCCAATCTAAAGAATGGGAGACCTTGAAAAGGTAGTTTGATAAGATCATTGGGATATTTTCTTGTGAAAAAAGTGAAAAACAGACCTATGTGCTTTAGATCAAAGTTTCATGGATACATAAAAGATGAGGATCATCCTAAGGCTTAGCAAAGGATTACGTAGCCAAGGTAACTTGATCTATTATTCCTTCCTACAAGTGAGATGAGACTCGAATAATGATATAACTATATATCTAGAATATATATGGACTCTACAAGATCCCATTAGTGTTGATCAAGAAAATGTGTTCCATTCATCTATGGGGAACATAGTATAAGCTAATTGGACATGGAATGAAGCAAAATACATCTACAGAAGGATGGTCTAATAGAGATAAGTCAACCAATTTCTAGAAGACTTGCTTGAAACATATGTCTTCGACAGTGAGGTTGATTTAAAAAAAAGACTATTACTGGCTATTACTAGTCTATGGATCATAGCTTTGAAGTTAGAAGTATATGTAAAGAATCACAAGAAGTATAAGATAATTTGAAAATTGAGTAAATTTTTGAAAACTTAGTTGTAATACTTGATTAATCTAAACTAGCAAGAACATGCCTTATCAAAAGTTCTCTCCAGAAAAGGATGGTCTCTTTGACCAAGAACTTTGAAGAATCTTGGCATCAACTACTCTTCATTTGGTTAAAAGGAAAATTGGCTGATAATTTGGTACCGGTAGGTAAGAAGATTCACTCGTTCTAGTACTTCATTCCAAAAGGAACACTGGGCATTTGAGAAAGGAACAAATGCCTAGCTAGAAGAATAATGGATCTCAATACATGTTTTGGGGAGGCATCAATTCTCTAGATCAAAGATTCCCCTCTGTTAAGTTTGATTGAATGATGTGATCCTTAATTGAAAAGAGGAGGTGAATCAAGGAAGAGATCATGAACATTCTCTATACAATAGATCATGGGGCTTGGGGGAATGTTGAAACATATTTTTGAGGATGAAAATTTTTCTTTGAGGAGAGAATAATTTTATAAAATAACTTGAAAAAGAGAAAATTGAATTTAAGATTATAGTCCTTTAGGAGACTAGGCAAGCTAAGATCTTAGCCTAGTGGATAAGTCCTCCACCAATGGTCTCATACATATAAAATATGAAATCCTCCACCAATGGTCTCATGCATATTATCCATGCAAAGACTTTAATCCGCTTGCTTCACAAGGAATGTCTTTTAAGTCATAAGACATGGAGTTCCACATATGTAGACACAATATGGGCATATAGAACAACTTATAAGACCACCACTGGACATATGCCCTTTCACTTGGTTTATGGGATCATGCCACTTGCTCCATTGGAGTTATTGGTAGGATCCACTTGCATACACGAGTTACACCACAATACATCCCACATCGACAACACTTCTCTAGTTTTCTGACTTGTCACTCCGCACAGGTTAGAAGAAATTCAAGAGGAAGCTCGAGTTGAAGCAACCTAAGGCAAATGCAAGGCCTAGAATGATAATACATTGTGGCCCTCTAAAGTTCAAGTAGGCTTTCTAGTGCTTCTTTACAACCCGGATAAGCAAATGCAGATCCATGGCACATTCACTCCACTCTACGAAGGAACCTACAAGGTCATTACTCTGTTGAGTCAGGGTAAAGTTTGGCTCGCTACACTTTAGGTTGAACCCCTTCCGCTTGTTAATGTTTCTAGGATCAAACCTTATAGAATCTAAAACCCGTCACCTCTGTTTGATTACATTTTTGTATGCCATACATTTGGCCCCTCTTTTATGTTTTTGTAAACTTAAAAGATTATTTCTCGACATTGCTTTCGTAGAAAAGTTTTTTATAGTTCAGTTTAACTTCAATTCCCTACAGCGGCACTTGATTCATGATGGTGCAACATGGAGCACTTTTGGCGAGATCCATGACGATGCTTAGCAGATCGATTCCTCCTCCTATATAAGATCACCGAAGAGCAAGATTTGGGGATATAGATATAGAAAGATATATAGAGAGAGAGATGCATAATTGGGAGAAGTTTAGGATCATTAGATAGTCAAAGCATAGAGTAACGAGATCACTGGATCGATCGATTGAGAGACAAAGACACTCAGATGCTTCCCGGAGAAGCTACTGGAGAGTCCGGTGATTGGCAGAGGGAGATACAAATATAGAAGAAACAAAAGAGTAACAGTTGTAGACAAGAAGAACCACTAAGAGCTGTGAGATTTCTACTGTGTGTCTTCGACTGGCTTCCTCTTCAACAAGTGAAATGTATTTTTGTTGGGTACAGATTTGAAAGCAAAGGCTATCGTCTGTATCATCCACAAATTAAATGCATTTTGGTTAGCCGTGATTTTGTTTTTGTGGAAGATGCAATTCAGCCATTACTTTCATGCACTAAGGAGACATCAGTTAGCTCCAAAGATGTGTATGACACTTTTCTACCTCTTTTACAGGTGGACAGTCTAGTGCTAGTCCAAATGAGGCAATTTTTGGGCCTTTGCACGTTCCACATGATGCAAATCATTCTATTTTTGATGCAGATTTACATGATGCACTTGTTGATGAGAGGTCTGATATAGAGGAGGTAAAAACTAGCCTAAATGGCTAGTGCAGACTTTGCGAGATAGCAAATTAGATGCACCTTTGTCATATTGTACTTGTTCAGGCTCTCATAGTGCTTCTTTTGCATCAGATTGCTATGCTATGCTATGCCTGCCTCTAGTCTTTGTGATGAGAATGAGCCTGTTTCGTTTGATGAAGCACAAAACTCAAAAAATTGGATGGTTGCTATTGAATAAGAATATGATGCTATTATGAAAAATGGTACTTGGTCTTTATGTGACTTGCCTCCTGACAAGAAGACCATTGGCACTAGGTGGGTATACAAGCTCAAGCGAAAGCCTGATGGAACAGTTGATAGGTATAAGGCTAGGCTTGTTGCAAAGGGTTATGCTCAAGAGAGACATTGATTTTGATGAGACCTTTACTCCTACAGGCCTAATGACTACTGTTCGCAGCATCTGTTATTATGACCTCTAGGATCCTCTGTGCTGGACAAGACAAGACACAAGCCATATTCACAAACAATAGAAGGGCGGACATCAGACCATGGTAGATTCGGAACGCGTTCCAAACGCGTTAGGAACATTTGGAACATTCCGCACGGAACGTTCGATATAGCGTTCGGAACGCGTTCTGGCAAAGAAAATTTGCTTGACCTATAATCGATTTCAAGGATCAAGTTCAACATACCATTATTCATATAAAAAGACGAGACAAGATTCAAGAATAACAATTTGAAAATTGAGTTTCAACTTTCAACATAGGCATAATGCACACGACACATCGAATATACTGATATATGATAATGTCATACAAAATGTGGCAAAACAAAATGGACAGAAGCCCTGCCACCTTCCAGCAGTCAACCTGAAATGATGGAATCTAGATACAAAAGCCCTGAAATGATGTATGCCTATCTAGTATCATGTGAATCATAATCACTCTTCTTCATCCATGCCGATGGAATGATCAGATGAAGAAGAATCTGCAAAGGAGAGTAGAATGTCTCATGGTGTAATGACATTCCCATCATCGTCGAACTCTGGTTCCCTAACAGGTAGCAGAGTCCTCATGATCACTCGATGGTGCACAAGCACCTCTCCGTCGGGGGTGCATTTTGCACCTCCTACCTCTCACTGGAGCTACACTAGTAGAAGGACGATCAGTCCGCCCCTTTTGTAATAGGAGAAACCTACAAAATCAAAATAATAATTTTTAACTTCAACTTTCAAGCTCCAATGTCTACTATCTACTATCTAGACTCCACACAATACCTGTCTTGGATCCTTGAGATCCCGCAATGATCGCAAAAGCCGAAGATTGGCTTTGCAATATACCACACGCTGAAGTTGTGCCACACTTAGACAATTGTGTAATTTGGTGTGCACCAATGAGAATGCACTCCAATTACGTTCACATGGGCTCGCCAAACAATCTTGAAATTAATATCAAGGCTAAGGGCTTATAATGTACATTGTAAATCAAAACAATTATCAAAATAATAAAGTTGTAAACACATTGCAGTGTGCACAAAAGGCTCAAAACATAGAAAATACCTGAGATAACACTCGTAATGCATATGGAGCAATCATAGGGTGTCCATAGCCATAATGATTCCACCACTCAAGCGGCTGAGACGTAACATCAGTCCGCATAGATGTGGGGCATGCATATGCTATGCCGATGTTTTCCATATAAGTTGAGAATTCGCTATCAAAAGCGATCTGCTCATTCTCAGCCATGACACGCTCCATATACAAATCTTTCATATGTCGCAGTGATCCCCGACTCCATAATGTCGTGCTTTTGAAGTAGGGATGGAGTAATGCCGCAAACCCATGAATAGGTCGTGACATGAACTCCCATCGAGACTCCACAAGTTGAAGTTTCTCCTCACGTCTACATTAAAAATTAAAAAAATCAAAAGATTTAAACATAAACTTCAAATTTGAGAATTGAAATTATATATACCTGGATGGTGATAATGTCGTAGATGCTCGAATCGCCTCTGTCATTCTTGTGTACATGTGGTACACAAGTCCTAGGGTTGAACCCTCCATATCAACGTAGCGTAATACTACATGAATCTGTCTCAAGATAGGCAAAATGTTATTTATCTCTGCCCAAAAACCCATGTCCAAAATCTTTCTTTGCACATGATGTGCAATCTCCGTGTTTCCTCTTGCCATACTTATCCATCTCCTATCTATTATGGTCATCCTCAAGGAATCAAGGCACATGTGTAAGCGAGAGAAGACATGATATATATATCCAAATCGTGTTTCTGATGTGCGAACTAACTCCTTGTCACTAGAACTACGAAAGATACTCAAAGCTTGGTGATTCTTTTTTATAAATGAGATAATGCGTTTGGCATCTGAAAGCACGGGAGCCAACCATGATAGTTTGGCTATGTCCTCAAACAAAAGGTCAAGACAATGTGCGCTGCAAGGGGTCAAGACAATGCTTGGGAACTCGGCTTCTATCATCTCCCCCATCCTCTTACAATTAGAGGCATTGTCTGTCACTATTTGTACCACATTGGAAACTCCTACTTCTTCTATAGCAAATTTTATATGCTCATAAATGTATTCCCCTGTGATACGAGTACCCGAAGCACTACAATCCACTACTTTCAGAAAATAAGTGCTTAAGCAAGAGGAAACCATTACATTGATAATGTGGCGTCGTCTAAAATCGCTCCATCCGTCGGATAGAATAGAGCAGCCATAGGTCTGCCACCCACTTTTAATGGGTCCTAATTGTAGGTCAATCCTCTCTTCCTCTTCAAGGAGCAAGGATGTGCGTAGGCGACTATATGGAATCCCATGCCAATCATCATTGGTAGGTCCCACTTGGGATATTGCCCTCACCATCCTCTTCCAAGCATCAGTGCGAACAACATTGAAAGGGAGGTTGCATTCAAGTATGTAACGCTCAATTTCAATTTCCGCAACTTTTTGGCGTTGCTTTTGTAAGGCCGTACTTAGATAAGCAGAATGGAGGCTCCCTTGTCTAGGTCTCTGGCTTGGAGGCTCAGATGACTCAAAAGGGGTAGAGCTTTCACTCTCTTCTCGTTGGGTAGATGTACGGCTTCTAAATGAGCTAGCAGTGGCACTAGGTCCAACATTAAGTCCACCTTCCAAGTCTTCTATCATATCAAGAGAAGCTGCAGCAGACTCACGCCTACGAGAAGCCACCGCCTCTTGGTTGAGATTCTACTCATGTCGCACAGCCTCGGCTATGTCATTGGGGACTTTTGGACAAGCTAAAATGCCAGATCCTCCTAGTGCCGACACATGTCGAATGAGACGTGTAGTTGTTGTGCTAAATGTTTTTGCACAATACTTGCACACCCACCTCCGTGTCCCCGAGCCAGAAACATTGGCATTTACCAATTCATGGGTTGAAGTGTGAAGGGCCCAAAGGTGGGAAATAGTACGAGACATAATGGAGGAAAAAGCAAAGACCACAAGCCTTCACGTGTGTGGAAAGTTGAAGAAAGAGGGTGTGTGGACCTCAAGGGTATTGGAGCAAGCTTCAAGTGTGTGTCACTCTATGGAGCAAGGGAGCAAGGCTCAGATCTCGCGCGGAAGGAAGTTGAAAACATCCGATCGCAGCCCATCAAGGGTTTCATTAAGTCTTCGATTTTTTTCGGCAAAATTTGGCAGAGCACCGCACGAACCGGAACGCACCGAATGGATCGAACCTGAAAAAAGTAGTGAACCCAGCGGTTTGCGCACCGAATCTGCTATGGTACATACATGTGTAATTACTAATGTGCAATGTTCATTGTGCATACGTGAGCATTGAGTCATATGATATATCACATGAATGATGACACATCAATGATCACATGTGCATTATGAAATTTAAATAGTGGACAGTGCAATGTGGCAATGTGCATATGCCATACATGTGCATTGCAATGTGCATACATGTGTGATGTGCATATACTATATTACTATATAGCACAAATGTCATGACAATCAATGTCAAATGTCATACTAGTAAGTACATACATGCATGTGCCATGTACCAATGTTGCATGATGCACATTGCATCCACAATGCACATGTTTGTAATACAATGCTTGCAGCTGAATGTATGTAATATTTAGTCAAGAATGCACTTTAATTTGTTTGACTTTTGAATGTGTGCAGAAACCAGATTTCATCATGCCTAGGCCTATGCATCCTTATTGGAAGGCTCATAGTATATTGCTTGGGCAATCTTTAGGCCCACAAGCTGGTGGGGCCAAAAGTTGGCGGTGTAAGTATTCCAACGAGACTTTCTCCAGCACTATTACACGTGTCATTGCACATGTCAGGCATTGGGGGTTTTGAGATTGGTGCATGCAAATGTGTTCCACGAGAGGTTGCTGACTAGGTCATTAAAGAGAATGGTCAGATGTTTAGAGGGAAGGTGCATCCTTGGCATGAGGAAGAGGCTGAGAGAGATGATGCTCTTCTTCGTCCCTCTACTCAGGAGAGTCCGATGGCTGCATCTAGATCAGATAGAGGTACACTATAATATATACTCCTTATTTACTTAATATTCTTTATTTTTCTAGGTGTTCCTTTGATGATCTTGTTTATTTCTTGATGGCATAGATACTGCCATAGCATCAGCTACATCCATCATTGCTTCATTCTCGAGTATACTCTGATTCTTGGGTGAAGGAAAGAAAGAGAGTTGAAGATATAGAGATTGCTAGGACCTTGATTGAATGCAATCTCTCTTTCAATGTGCTGCCTACGGAGTAGTGGAGAAAGATGATTCGTGCAGTTGCATCAGTAGGCTCTTTGGGAGAGACAGATCCTTGGTCAGGAGTAGATTACCGCCACATGTGCACATCCATGCTAGATGAGGAACGTGCCAGGATTGATGTAGCTCTTACACCCATCCGTGGGATGGAAGAGATATGGATGCACGATTATGTTAGATGAATGGAGTGATATCCGTCATCGTCACATGATCAATATATTGGTTTCTTGCTGTCTTGGTACTATTTTTTTACATGCCATTGATGTGGGCGTTGCTGGATAGAGGGTGACAAGTGATTTCATATACCATGCACAACACATTGCCTTGATCTTATGATGGAGGATATTGCACGTTTATCATGGGTCAAAGTCACATGGGGACGCGTCCTCGGGTCCTAGGGACGCCGGGTCGTCCCCGGGACGCGTCCCGGGGACGTTTTCATGTGACAGACGGCATTCGGGACGGGACAGCTGGGACGGAATGGATTTGGGGGGGTATTTTTCAACTTTGAAATTCAATTTTTGTTTTGATTTTTTTAGGCAAGCTTTGGTGGTTCCTTAAAGACTTCTAGAGCCTTCTTTTAGCCCCACACACATGCATAAATAGAGCCATTTCAGGCTTCAGCTTATGAAACACAAGATCTTTAGCAATTGGCCATTTGTATACTTAGTCAAGCATGCACCACGGGTTTCCTTGAGCATCTATGGGTGTGTATGGACATGTATCCTCTAAACAGAAGAAGATACTTGGTGCGCAGAGTGTTCGTGACCTTGTGGTTGTCAATGATAATTTGATGATGCTTCAGAGGACTCGATGCATGCAAGGAGATAGTTTCAAAGAATGCAAGGTAGAGTAGGCATGAGTCCAAGCAACAAATGAAGAACATGAAGAAGGGGAAGCCACTAATTGTGTTGCAAGAAATCAGACTTGCCACTTGGATTCTCCATAATCATTAAATTTATCTTGGAGTCTCTACATTTATGTTCTAGTCATATGCAGTCTTTTTGTCGATCGATGGTATGATCATTGATGTAACATATTTTTGTTCTTATGATGTAATATCTTTTTGATATGATGATGATGATCTATCCACATGATTTGACATGATACCATACATATGACTTGTCACTTGTCAATTTTGAGTATCGCTGAATGTTCAATCGTTAACGTGCTTCCTATATGTTCCTTGTCCAATGTTTATATTTAAAAAACATCTTTTTTCCATGGTTTTGTTTTATAGGTCATTTCATATGTTAATAAACTCATTATACATTACTTTTAGTTTATTATTTTGAAAAATCAACATTTTTTTTGTTGCCGTCCCGGGGACGTGTCCTCTGGACACCCTAGGCTCCGTCTCTGTCCCGGGGACACCACCGTTCCCGAGACCCGTCCCCGTCCCCTGGTGACTTTGTAATGGGTGCATCCTACTGTGCAGTTGACCGTGAGGATCACTAGCTTCTTTCGAAAGAAGCATCAGGCTCTGGCTATATTTCGTTCATTTTCAGATCTTGACATCGTCGGACCATCAAAGACCAGATTTGCATATATGTATTTGGTCTTTGATAGATTGATGCACACTAGAGATGCATTACGGTCCACTGTCGTCAATCCATTGTGGGAGCCGCTTCGTTATTATGACACAGATGTAGCGCGCATTGTACGACTCACATTGCTTGATGATGGCTTTTGGAGAGAGATTGATATTCTCTCACGCATGTTACGCCCTATGTGGATACTACTTCGATTGACATACTCAGAGGGTTCGACACTTGGGTATGTGTACCCAAAGTTCAGAGAGAGGTGCGTATCTATCGAGCATAGTTAAAAAAAACGCGTTTTTTTCGAAAAATAAAAAACGTTTAGGACGTTCGGACGTTCAGAACGTCCTAATACGTTTTTTTTTGAGTTTTTTTTTTTCTCAAAAGGCCATCCTCAATTTTTATTTTTGTTTCATGAACAGAATTATGAGAATGTAAGGTTTTCTTTCCTTCTTTACTAAATTCTGAACCAAAAGTCCCTCCTATCTAGTTCAGAAAAATGTCCCTGTTTTGATTTTAAAAGATATTTCATTTAGCAAGGAGTCCATACCATTAAATTGTTGACATTATTTTTATCCATTCTTGACTCTATCACTCTAAATGCATTGTCTTAAGAGTTTTAATGTGCTTTAAGCTCATCAATCCTTTGTTTAAGACTTCATTCCCATTTTTTGTTTACTTTAACCCAATTCGTTTTGGACCTTCCTAACTCATATCGTTGTAGTGGACCGTGGTAGTAGATAGAGTTTTTTATGTGTTTTTAGCACTAGATATGTAAATGAGTGTTAGATATACATTATTCATGGATTATTAGAGAAAAAAAATTGAAACGTTGCGACAAAATATAATACTCGTTTTTTATTTTCATTTTTTTAGTACTCTACGTACTAAACGTTTTAAAACCCGTTTTTAAAACTCGTTTTTAAAACTCTCTTTGAACTATGCTATCGAGTCATCCACTTCCTTATCACGTGAGAGGTAACTTTGTATTCATTTGCATTTATTTTTGTCTTTTTTGTTATGTGAAATAAGTTGATTACATATTTAAAGAATTATGGTACTTGTAACTTAAATAATGATTGCAAAAAAGATGTTTTAGAGATCGTGGATCAACGAGGAGAGTATATTCATCGACCCATCCATGGGATAGCCACTTTACTACATCCTTTATATAAGGATATGGAGTATTTGAAGGATTCCACATTGTTAGCGGCTCGAGATATGTACCTTGCTAGAGTATTGGATATGGTGCAGCAAACTCAGTTTGATACTGAGTTTATCATGTATTCTAGCAGTATGGGGCCTGCATATAGTAGACCAACAACATCACAGAGAGATTTTTGTAAATTTCATGTGAACTAGTGGCAGACGTATGGATAAAACACTTCTATTGTATCGAAGGTCGCATTGAGGGTATTATCACAGGTATTTATTATGTTTGTTAATTGCTTAAGATTTAACTTTAAACTTGGGTATTCTCTAATGGAATTTCCTCTTATGTTATTTACTAAAGGAGTGCTCTTCTGGAGCATGTGAAAGAAATTAGAGTGCGTACTCTTTGGTTCATACCAAGATACGCAATAGACTTAGTACTATGCAGCTCCAGAGATTGGTCTATTGTAGGGCAAAACTTAAAGTTGCCCGGGCTTTTAACGAGATGACAAAGCCAAAGCAGGTCAGACTTTTTGGTTCATGTACCTTTGCTTATAGTTTTATCTTTGAATAAAATTTAAATTGTTGTAAGTTAAAGTTGAAAGGTTCTAACTTCTTTCTTTTAAAATTTTGCAGGTAGACATTGACAGTTTTGTATGGAGTGATGACATTGTTCCAGCACCCCCTTCTCAAGACGAGGAGGATGATATTTATAGGATGCTTCATCGAGAGCTAGAGAGTGTTGGAACACGTGTCACTCGATCGAGATCAAGAGCCACTACTCAGAGAGCTTCATCTTCTACGACTCGCTTAGTACCTCGAGGACAACGATCACGTCGAGCGCGTGTCATGCGAGGATCATCTAGTCCTGGACGTGGACTTCCTACAGAGTTGGACACATTATTCGATATAGAGCTTGATCTAGAGGATGAGGAGCCATTGATGCCTCGAGAGCTTGCAGCATTAGAGTTTGATGACGAGGGACGAGTTTTAGAGGGCATTGATAGAGATTCATCTAGTTCTGAGGACTCAGATATTTAGGCATGCGACATGAGTCATGAGTCATGAGTCATGACACACGATGGATTTATTTTGGACATTAATGATTGTATATGATGGTTGACCTATGTTATATTCAGTCTTTTACACTCGTCGTTTTAGTATGATCATTGATGTGTAATATGTATTTAGTGTTAACTTGACACTGCATTGTTTTTTGTTCTTGAAACTTTCAACTTTGGGTATTAAGTTTTTAATATTTCTGCATGAGACTTGACTCTTGAGTGATAGCAAATGCCATGACACATGTTTACAGTTGTATAATGTAATATGTATATTCAAGTTTTATTTTTTGTATGTACTATGTTCAATGTTGTGTTGACAGATGCGTAGAGAGTCCGACAGTGGTTACTCCAACGTGCATTGTGTGACATGCATTCAGTCATATATATATATATATATATATATATATATATATATATATATATATATATATATATATATATATATATATATATATATATATATATATATATATATATATATATATATATTACGATAACGTTCTATACCGTTCCATATCCGGACGTTTGGTACGGCACCACGTTCCGTACGCGTACCGTACATGCCGTACTAAACGTTCCGTACCACCTTGCATCAGACTCACCTTCCAGTCATAGGGCCAATACGGGTTGACCCCCGAGCCTAGGAACCTGCAGCCAAGTAGGCAGCAACCTCCAAGGGACTTGCGTCCCATACCACCAGCCCCTGCCAGTACGGGTGACGAGGCTCTGCCAAAGGGCCAAGAGTCCAAGTGCCTCGCGCAAGAGATGTCTCACAAATGAGCCCATGGGTCCTATTTATAGGCTCAAATGAGGAGGTGGCCCATTTCACTTTGGGGCAGCTAGCTCATATTTGGCCGTACACTTGTAACTACAGGCGCCCATCTAGATGTCTTTTAATTTTGGGGACGTAACACTTCCCCGCTTATTTCTAATTGCTATCCTCAATAATTTCTTGGCTAGAACCAGGAGTCGAATCCGTCGACAACCTTACTGACTCCCAAGCCAAAATGGACTCAAGTCGGTGCATCCACAAATTAGATACTCAAGATAAGAAGTCTCAGGGACTTCCTCTCCCTCTGGTCTGGAACCAAGACTGATTCTAGTGGAACATGTTTAATAATATCTTCCAAGCTGAGATCTCCTACAGGAATATCACATAAAATCATCATGTCTGAGTTGAGAGGCAAGCCAACTGTCATAGAACCAAGATGCCTACCCAAGCTGCCAAACGAACAATTGTCGTGGGAACAAGATACTTGTCGAAGTCACCAACCTATCAACTATCACAGCACCAGGATGTGAGTGATTCCTCAAGATAGATCAGACTTGTGAGATACACCAACGATGAGTGATCAAATACAGATCACCATTGAGAAGATAACATCATGCTGCATGCACGTGTCAGTTTGAATTATCTTAGGATCTAGGGTTACCCTAAGGTTTCTCCTCCTCCCTGTGTAACAATTCCTTCTTCCGAGAAGGAGTCTCTGCAACAGACCAAGGATCCGTGCCTCTAGGTCTCGTGGTTGAGAAAGAGATTAACTCATGATTAAATATCAACATCAACGGGCTATACATCAGCCAAATGTTGAATGCTATCATGAGCATACAACAAGCGGGGAAAGTCACTCACCTAATCGGATAATAAATGAGAGGTATATGTCGGGTGAAACCATACCATCTGTAGACATAACAATGGTGCATTACATTTTGTGGGCAACGGCTCTTGGGTAAAAAACCCAAGGGGCTACCATCACAACTGAGGGGCTAAGAGGGCTTCCATCAAGGGCAACATCCTTTGTAATATATCTGGCTCCATAACAGTCATGTCTACATGGGTATCCCTGATGGCTATACCATCTATGATCAAGCGACATCACCTGACATATGATCATCACACCACCAACATATTCTCCACAGTCCAGGGTCAATCCTTCGATCTAAATGATCTTTGGATCAGTATAAACGGTATTTCCAAAAGAAACCAGTTCCCAAGGGTCGCGGAAATACTAAAATCTCCCTTTCGAGAAGCCAACATAACTCCCTTTCGGGCAGACAACACAACTCCCTTCGAGCATAACTAAGGTGTCCCAATGGGAACCGAGTGCAAGGAGTTGACAGACCACTAACAACTCCCTTTCGGACACATCATGTAATGGACATAACAATTACATAGGAAGGTGAGCAAGGTGCACAACTTCAAACGGTGGAACTATGACTAGGACCCTTGCCATAACTGGACTCGTCTCCTGACGATCACAATGGCATCTTCACCCATACAAGGTTAAAAACTATCTCATGATAGAGTCCATAGTGGTGCTAGCTATCCACTATCGAGACTTTGAACAAGAGGCAATGCATGTATCCCGTGCTCAATCTATACTGGCATGGCAATACATGTATCTCTACAAATACCACATACGGGGTATCTCGCATATACACATGTACCTTGTGCCTAGCCCATGCTAGCCTCATACCATGTGCATCTTAATGGACATTTCATATAGAAGGTCTCCCATCTTGTACTGATGAACAAATACATCATGAACTGATGAACAAATACATCCTGTACTGATGAACAAATACCAGCCGACTAGGGCCAAGGTGTATAAAGTATGATGGGACATAACTACCGGCATATCCCCATCTTAGTCCATGCCTACCTTCCCCTATACGAGAAGCAATCCAGTAACATTGGAATATCTTCCTACCATCTTTCTCTCACTGTGACCAATCATATAGGTACCCGGGACCCATGACTAATATGTCATAAAAATGACTTGGATTAACTGCCTGATCCCAAACATGGCAATCATATAGCAGTCCCCTCGAAGAGAAAGACACACATAGTCGAGATCTCTATGGAATGAGAGAGAGCAACCTCATAATCGAGGGGTAACAATCACCCTTAGGTAACATGCTCTGTAAGGTCTCTCATAAGTCTACCAAGGTGGTTAGACCGACATACGAATAACTGATAATAAGTTCCCATACGTTTGCAATAGCTAGAATCAACGAAACTCTAGTATCCCACGCATATATATGTGTGGCCCAAGGCATCTCTCAACAGAAAGTTCACGGCTCACTATAGAAAATAGATCACATGCCATGTCAGTGTAAAAAAACACTGATGAACTCCTATTTCCACTACATGTGGACTAGAACCGTGTTTGCTATCTCAATGTCCTTCATCAAGAAAATGAAGGTGCCAATAGCCAAACAAAGTCTCTGATGGTCATGCCATTTCATCCTAAATGTGCACATCACCATGTGAATAATCAAGTCATCCCGTAGCATCACTCTGCCCTTGCTAGTCCTCCATCCCTAAGGATATTGTAACATGGAGAATAATCAATACATGATCTATCTTTGATACTTATCATGAGTCCACCTACTATTGGTTACCAACTAGCCCCTTTGGTAGAGTGCATCCACATCATGCCAAAACAAAGACCAATGTGCTCATAAGTAAAAAGAATGCAGAAGAAGGATAAAGTAAAATCCACGAATGTTGTGCCAATCAAACAAAAATGATGTGCAAACGATGCACGAATCCAATCATGCCATGTGGATGCATCTCTCTCCAGTGCTCTATTGAGGAATAAATTCCTCAACCTCATGACAAGTACCCCTACATGACCCAAGACCATAGTCCTTATCACAAGGTAGATGTCATTGGTGGTTCAACCCAAGGAATGAGTCCTCCATCACATGGTAGATGTCATGGAGGAAGAAGATCCTCTCTCACATGGCAATCTCCAATAGTGATACAAAGGTACCCAATATCCTCTCTCTCATGGCAAGCATCTTCTAATGCCTCCCACAGGGTATATACAACAGAAACATGTGCAAAGGTCCCACTCTAGGTGGTCTCACAGCCACGGTTGCACGAAACGGCCGTTTCGGCTTCAAAAAAATTTGGGGGAAAAAAATGATTTCGGTCTGAGTCCTTACGCGAGCCATTTTTTTCACGTTTCTTGCAACCTCTGTTCCCGTCGCCCGACCTTCTTGCAAGTTGCCATAGCTTCAGCCTTCTAAGTTCTGCCCACCTTGTGCCATTCAAGATCTCAACCTTGTGCCCTCAAGGTTTCAACGTTCACCGAGTGATCGAGCTCACCTTGTCTTGGAAGTTGGTGCCTTGACTCCTCAGCTTGAGCTTGCAGCCACCATTTTGTAAGTTGTGTGTTAGTTCTAACTTCTTATAACTTATAATTTTTGGATTATGCCATGGCCCATGGCCCATCATCCATGGGGCATCATGTATGTCCAATGTCCATTGTCCATTCACATTGTCATGACTCACATATGGCATCAATGATCATGCATGTTGCATTATGGGCCATGGCATTATGCATGTGCATTATATTACATGTATGAAATTACTAATTACTGAAAACTGAATAGTAATTACTAAATTCTAAGTATGCATGTGGCATCATGATTCATCATTAGTGGCATGTGCATATGGCATCATGCATTATCACTTGAAATTTGTAAGTTGTAAGCCATGTCCATTGTGCATGCATTATGAATGTTAAATGTTTAATGTAGTATGTATGTGGCATGCCGCATCATGCACATGTCATGTCATGTCACATGTCATGTACACACAATGCACATGCAAATTTTGCAATGTGCATGATGCGGCATGCCATATACATACTACATTAAACATTTAACATTCATAATGCATGCACAATGCACATGGCTTACAACTTACAAATTCCAAGTGATAATGTATGATGCCATATGCGCATGCCACTAATGATGAATCATGATGCCACATGCATACTTAGAATTTAGTAATTACTATTCAGTTTTCAGTAATTAGTAATTACTAATTTCATATATGTAATATAATTTAGTAATTACTATTCAGATTTCAGCCAATATATTTCAGCCAATAAATTTCAGCCAATAAATCTTTTAAAATTATATATTTCAGCCAATAAATCTTTTATAATTGATATGTATCATCATGGTGCAGGATCATCATGGTGAAGGATATAGCATGGAATCATGTCACCGCTCTATCGGAGTATTCAGGTAGAGGTGGCTCTAAAAGATGGAAATGCAAATATTGTGGAATTGTAAGAGGGGGGGCAGCCACAAGAATTAAGGACCATCTTGCAGGTATGCCTAATAAAGACATTGGACCGTGTATGCATGTTCCATTAGATGTACAGGCTCATCTAGAATCTTGGAGATATCAACGCTTGAGAGTGACTCAAGCATCTAGCAGTGCTACATTGGAAGAAGGATCATCTTCACAGGTACCATGTGAGGAAGGACCTTCAAAGAGACAGAGAGTGGATTTAGAGATGGAAGATGGATCCACACCATACATGGGATCGAATTCCGACTCTACATCTGGCATGGAAGCACATAGAACATCTCTCCCAGGTAGTGATGTCCTTCCACCAAAGGGATCCTTAAAAAAAATGTCTATACATGCAGGGATGCAAAAGCAAGAAATATTGGAGGCAACTAGAGAAATCACAAGGTTTTTTATTCAATGTGCCATCCCTTTCCATGTCTTGCGCACCCCTAGATGGAAGGCTGCAATTAATGCAATCAGCCGTATTGGATGTCCATGGGATGGTCCTTCATATGATGGGATTAGAAAAAAGGAACTTGCCAATGAGAAGGAACGGATACGAGTGTCAGTTGACTCCATTGAAAGAGACATGGCAGAAATTTGGGTGCACTATTTTATGCGATGGCTGAACAGATGTACGTAGACGTAATGTCTACAATATATATGTGTCTTCATGCAAAGGCACCATGTTCTTGAGAGCCATTGATGCTTCTTCACCTGGCACAGTGGTAATGGATGCATTTATTTGGAAGCACATAAAAGAGGCCATTATGCATGTAGGCCAAGATAATGTGGTTCAAGTAAATTGTAATTTTGTATTTTGTAATTATTCATGAATCATAATGTCTTGCATTGTGTGTGTGTATGTATATATGTTGTATGTACTATGTATATAATATGTATGTATGCAATGTGCATTGCAATTATTGATAAATTAATAATTATAATGGCTCTAAATGTATTTCTAAATATGCATTGTAATTTATGATGTAGGTAATTACAGATAATGGCTCGAATTGTGTTTCTATAGGCCGTTTACTTGAGGCAGAGTTTCCAAAAATTGCATGGACTCCATGTGTATCAGACTCATTGGACTTGCTCATGGAAGATATAGCAAAACTTGATTGGGTTTCTAGAATCTTTCAGTGTGCAAAGTCCGTGGTGAAATTCGTGACGAAGAGGCCAAAAGTATGGAGCATTTTCCGTGCAGATAGTGACTTAGAGTTGTTACCACCATCCACGACGCGATTTGCATATATGTATATAGTTTTGGAGCGTCTCTTACGTGTGCGGTTGGAATTGATGCATACAATGGTTTCTAGGGAGTGGTCCGATTTACATGACATTGGGACACCAAAATTTATTTCTTTTTCACGCATGGTGATGGATGATGCATGGTGGACAGAGGCAGATATATTCATAAAATCCATAAGACTGATTCGTTCAGTTTTGTGACTCACTGATATGGAGGGACGCACCATGGGATTATTATATGAGTTCATGGACAGAATTGGAGAATCCTTAAAAAAAAATACGGTTCTCTTTTCAGATAGGTAAATATGCATCTATTCTTTGAATCTTTTATTTGTTCTAACTTCTATTAGTTGTACATAATACATGTATTTAGTGTTAAATGCTTATTACTAACACACTTTTATTGTTTTGTAAATTGTTCTTTTTATGTAGACTTGAGCAGCTTCGATCCATATAATCGAAGATGGGATTGGTTTCATAGATCTATCCATGCTTTGGCGCATGTCTTACACCCACTTTGACAGAGTGAAGAACAAGAGTCAAATGAGGAGCTTGTGAGAAATATATCAGACTTCTTTTCACGATGGGCGAGTGATGATTTGAGCATGATTAGGAAGTTAGAGGAGGAGTTGCTCCTCTTTCGTGAGCATTCCTTATCATTTGGTGGACCTACTGCACTCCTTCGTGAGACACAGTTAGAGCCTGTGTCTTGGTGGCAAAAATATGGTACATCTGCTCCCACATTTGTATGGAGTCTTGATTAAGGATTTGTTAATATTAAATAATAAATATTTATTTATCATTTTATTAATTTACAAATCATTAAATCAATTCTTTTTGTTTGAACTTTGTAGAGACGTTTGGCTATTCCTGTACTTTCACAGGATTGTAGCTCTAGTCCTTGTGAAAGGAATTGGAGCACATTGGCCCTCTTCCATACGAAGAAGAGGAATCAATTCAGCATGGCCCAGTTGGAGAGATTAGTTTTCTGCCATTGTAATCTCCGACTTCTTGAGCAGATATCCACTTTTCCTCAGCCTCGTCAGGTCCATGCTGATAGCATTGACATTGATCGGATGACAGATATTCCATCTATTCCCTCAGAGAAGTTGGATATATATACTATGTTGCATCTAGAGATGATGACTCTTGCACATCGCACACGTGGAGCTTCTGGGAGGATGAGATCGAGGGCTACCACCAGGGGACATGTTCCGGAGGTCGAAACGAGCAGAGACGTTGCAGAGCTTCATCATGATGATCTAGTTTTTGATTCTACTTCTAGTGGTAGTTCATCTACTAGCATAGGATCAGATTCAGATGCTTAAGATGCAGGCGATATTGCTGATGTTACTACTTAGTGATGATTGATCATAGATTGGTCATTGTCATGACTGATGGTCCATGGACTCATTTGATGTAGTTTTTTGACATGTTCATTTGACATCTATGGCTCACTTATGTTACATTGAGACATGATACATCTGTGGCTTACTTATGTTATGATCATTGATGATATCAGGATTCATATAGATGTTGATTTATCTTTGAGTTCTTTTAACTTTAAATATTGATTTGTGATTGTAAATTGTAATGTGTGGTGTGTTGAATCATGAATCTATTGATGCCAGATGGGACTCGAGACATGTATATTGAATCTTTAATCTTGAATCTTGATAATGTCTTTTTATCATTTGTCATGTTAATTGTGACAATCAATATACAATGTAGACTTAACTTAGATGTATCATGTTAGAAGTTAGAACTTAGGACTATTATATATATATATATATATATATATATATATATATATATATATATATATATATATATACGGTTTCATGTTTCCCTGTTTCCTCTCGGGAACGAAACTCCGTTTCCTCCATTTCCTCCATTTCCATAGCATTTCCGTTTCTCCGTTTCCGAAACTCTTGTCAACTATGCTCACGGCAAATGCAGTCTATGACCCACCCTATGGAAATCCTCTCAGAACTTAATGCCTATGGATGTAGACCGACAGTCATACCACCTCAATAATCATCCACCAATCCCTCAACTCGTATCCCTGATCACAAAGAGTGACCTACGAGAGAGAAACTCGACCTTCCACGTAGTATGAAAACTGTACATGTCTGGAAGGACCATCTATGTACCTAAGATCGGGTCTCATCCACATGAAACCATATAGGTCAATAGCCATGGATCTCAAAAAAGATCCGCAAAGAATACCAATCACTCATGTGACTCTTAGTCACACCATGTGGCATGAGGTAGACGAATGTCTCCCTCCGTCCCATAATAAGCCTATAATGGTGGAAGCGGTTGGTATGTATCCATAGGGTCATAAGGATGACCCGGATCCTCTATCAACCACTAGTGTCAAGTGGAAATCCCTTCCACGAAGGTTGTAGACCTTGCAAGGTATGACCCTCTCCATAGATCTCCTGTTGGAAAACAATGTCACATCAGTCCAAAATCCATTTAGTGCAGAAACCCTAATTTTGGTAGTCATTTTTGGCACAAAAAAGGGTAAAATTTTTATAAGCCTATATTGTAGAGCTTGAAGAGAGCTTCCCAATGGAATATGACATGAAGTCATCAGAGATCAGATTTGGTAGAAAACCCTAACCCTAATTTTTTGCTGATTTAGGGTTTTGACCTCATATGATAGCTCTTGGCATGAGGATCATAAAAATGTTCTCAGATCATTCATCAGGTAGTCAGAAGTGTGACAAAGCAGGTCAAGAAGCTATTTTTAAAGTTAGCTAAAAGCAACTTTAAAATAAAGCAAACACACTTTAAAAATAACGATCCAGAATTTAAAAGCTACGAACATGAGTTTTTTACGAAAAAAATTGCTTTTACGATGATAAGCTTTATTCGAGTCGCTTGAGGGCTTGAGACCTATAAAAAGTGCCTTGGGGTCACTTTTAGAGTTATCCTACACCAATTGCAACGCCAGCTTTGGTCCCTCAGTAGAGGTGGTGCTCTGACACACATGGGGCAGCCATGGTGCACTCTAGGAGCATGTTGAGGTGCAGCTATGGAGTTCTTCTTGGAGAAGAGTGTGCTCACACTCTTGCTTATGGAGAGGACTTGTCCATCAACAACTTGGTGGTGTGGATCAACCATCTACATAATGTATTTGAAGATTGTCTTCTATATGAAGATTTCGGTGTACTTCAAAGACATTGGATGGAGCTTAACATAAGATTGCATCTTATGTTAACAATTCAGATACATATTCTCTTTATGCACACAGGTACTACTTGGAGTTTATGGAGGCAATGGCATCCATATGAGGAGGAGTCCTATTCGGCATACATAAAGGAGAGTCAGTTCATGCTATATATGTTGTCGAGCAGTGATTGCTTGATGTATACACTATTGGATATTTAGTTTGCATATTTTCTTAGGTATTATGATTCATATTCAGCAAATTCAGTTTTTAGAAGTTTGAAGGAATTCAAATTTAGATTTGAAGAAGACTTTTGAAGAAACGGTTTAAAGGTCAATTCGGGAGTACAAATTTGAAGTTTATGACAGTTTACAGATGAATGAAGTTGCTTATCCAGTTCAGTTTGTATCAATATGACATTGCAGGGGGGATTGTTGGAAAACAATGTCACATCAGTCCAAAATCCATTTAGGGCGGAAACCCTAATTTTGGTACATAGTCATTTTTGGCACAAAAAAGGGTAAAATTTTTATGAGCTTATATTGTAGAGCTTGAAGAGAGCTTTCCAATGAAATATGACATGTAGTCATCAGAGATCAGATTCGGTAGAAAACCTTAAACCTAATTTTCTGCTGAATTAGGGTTTTGACCTCATATGATAGCTCTTGCATTAGGATCATAAAAATGTTGTCAGATCATTCATCAGGTAGTCAGAAGTGTGGAAAAGCAGGTCAAGAAGCTATTTTTAAAGTTAACTAAAAGCAACTCTAAAATAAAGCAAACACACTTTAAAAATAGTGATCCAAAATTTAAAAGCTACGAATGAGTTTACGAAAAAAACTGCTTTTACGATGATAAGCTTTATTCCAGTCGCTTGAGGGCTTGAGGCCTATAAAAAGTGCCTTGGGGTCACTTTTAGAGTTATCCTACACCAATTGCAACGCCAGCTTTGGTCCCTCAGTAGAGGTGGTGCTCTAGCACACATGGGGCAGCCATGGTGCACTCTAGGAGCATGTTGAGGAGCAGCTATGGAGTTCTTCTTGGAGAAGAGTATGCTCACACTCTTGCTTATGGAGAGGACTTGTCCATCAACAGCTTGGTGGTGTGGATCAACCATCTACATAATGTATTTGAAGATTGTCTTCTACATGAAGATTTCGGTGTACTTCAAAGACATTGGATGGAGCTTAACATAAGATTGCATCTTATGTTAACAATTCAGGTACATATTCTCTTTATGCACACAGGTACTACTTGGAGTTTATGGAGGCAGTGACATCCATATCAGGAGGAGTCCTATTCGGCATACATAAAGGAGAATTAGTACATACATGCTACGTGCATTCAGATGAGGTGTTAGAGAAGGTGTGTTCACATGAGTATGAGGATTTCTGGAAGCAACATGTTAGCATTCTTTGCTAATTCTGTAAGTATGTGATCTTTCACACACACATCTGATTTAGGATCTTCCATAGCCTAGAATCAGATTAGGGTTTGCTGATTATCAGTTTCTAACTGATCTTTCCTCTTTCTGTCACTCATATACACTCTTCTACAACCTATAAGGTCATACATCTCATACATATTCAGATTTCTGTCCCTACATCTCAATATTCTTGTAAATTCTGGACATTCACTCATCCATCTATTTCTGTTCAGAGTCGTTGAGATTTTGACTCCCACATTGTAAATTGACATTTGTATATATGATAGTGTGAGTAAGCAGTGGCTTACGTAACACTTTACACATGTTGTCTAATCTTTCTCTATCTTTGTCTCATCAATTGTATGATTAAGTGTGATATGTTCATATTTTGTCAATATTGGAAGATTGTTGGAATCTATGTTGTAGATCCTGGACCTATGGAACTATGGACCTGTGGTATTAGTTATCGGCCTACTAAATTTCCAACATCTCCTCGACTATCTAGTTGCAGTCCGACCTTGGTAGGCAAAATTCTCCCCAAGGATTTCTTTGGATAGACAAGACCATACCCTGATCAATCCCTCTCATGTCTGCAGTCACACCCAATGGGTCTGCAAAGCACTTCAAAGAAGTACTCCTTTTGGCATCCCCACTTGAGCTGAGCAGCTATAGGATCCAATAGATCCTCGAGGATTTGGGTCAATGCCCAAGATCCTCAGAATCCCCGTGAATATGCATCCAGGGTCTCTTCTTGCCACTTCCTAATCAAAGAGGAAAGTGAGTGTACTCATGCCCTTCATCTTGAGCACACCATGGGTATGCTCAAATCATGGGCAAAGGACCCCACCTGACGATGAATAGCCGCCACGGCCAAGGTGAAATGGGCTACAGGATTTGGCTACCTCAACTCAAGAAGGTAATACGCAGCCGTGATGTTGTATTTAATGAGGCAAGGCTGCTCAAAAACAATTGTGCCTCTAAAGATGACCATAAAAGAGTCAAATTTCAGCATGTACAGCCACCAATTAAATCTGATATGAACCCTCGGGATGCACCACATATGGCTGGAAATGACAATGAGCCCGTGGTTTTTGAGCCAGATGATGCTGGACAGCAAAATGATGATCCTGAAGGGTATATGCAGCCACCTATTCATGCTGAAAACAGGGCTGAAAATGATGTACTGAAGCCTGTTAACAATGAAGAAGTTAATGTACCTCCTGATGTAGATCCATTGCCTGGTAATGTGGATCATTGGGTAAGAAGATCTATACGTCCTAGGAGGCCAGTGACTAGATATGATCCCTCTATACATTATATTATGTTATCAGATGAGGGTGAGCCTCTTACTTATAAAGAGGCAAAGCTATGTGAGCACAAGAAGAAGTGGGAGTTAGCCATGCAGGAAGAGATAAAGGCCTTGCATGCAAATGATACTTGGGATTTGGTTGAGTTACCCAAAGGAAGGAAAGCCATTCCCAACAAGTGGGTGTACAAAATCAAAACTGTTGATGGCAAACCCAAGTATAAGGCAAGGCTGGTTGCTAATGGATATGCCCAAAAAGAGGGCATTGATTTCCAAGAAGTGTTCTCTCCAGTGGTGAAGATGACCACTTTACGTGTGTTGTTTGCTCTCACAGCTGCCTTGGATTTGGAATTATTCCAAATGGATGTTAAAACAGCCTTTTTGCATGGTGATTTAGATGAAGAGCTGTACATGAAACAGCTAGAAGGATATGCCATTCCTGGAAAAGAGCATCTGGTATGCAAACTGAAAAGGAGCTTATATGGGCTGAAACAGGCCCCCAGGCAATGGTATAAGAAGTTTGATGCATTTATGCTCAAACATGGGTTTAAAAGAAGCCATGCAGATCACTGTTTGTACACCAAAAAGGATGAAGATGGCAGCCCAATTATTCTTGTACTGTATGTAGATGATATGCTGCTGACTGGGAAGAAAAAGAGCACTCTGAATGCTCTAAAACAGCAGCTGAACTCTGCATTCTCAATGAAAGACCTTGGGGAAGCTGAGCATATTCTTGGTATGCGTATAAAAAGGGATAGGCAGCAGCATACTTTGCAGGTATCCCAAGAAAAGTACATTGAAAAAGTGCTGGACAGATTTAATGTGGCTGATGCTAAGCCTCTTGGAGTGCCATTGCAGCCACATGTTAAGCTTTCCAAGGATGACTGTCCCAAAAATGATGATGCAGCCAGTTACATGAAGAGTGTTCCATATGCATAAGCTTGTGGTTCACTTATGTATGCTATGGTTGCCACTCGGCCAGACATTGCTCATGCAGTGGGAGTTGTTAGCAGGTTCATGGCTAATCCTGGGAGAGCTCATTGGGGGGCAGTCAAATCTATCTTGAGATATTTGAAAGGGACCAAAAGTAAATGCTTATGTTATGGAAAGGGTCCATTGGAGTTAAAAGGATTTTGTGATTCAGACATGGCAGGTGATGTGGACACACGCAAGTCCACAAGTGGCTATGTATACATACTTGCAGGTGGAGCTATTTCATGGTGCTCTAGACTTCAGAGGATAGTTGCACTATCTACTACAGAGGCTGAATATATTTCAGCCACAGAGGCTTCCAAAGAAGCCATTTGGTTAGCCCGCCTCTGCATTGAGTTTGGGATGCCTGAAAAGGCACCTGTTCTTGGATGCGATAGCCAAAGTGCCATATGTTCAAAGAATGCCATGTTTCATGCTCGCACAAAGCATATTGATGTGAGATATCACTTCATCAGAGAGGTGTTAGAGGATGGCTTGATCACTTTGATCAAGGTCAATACTTCACAGAATCCTGCAGATGCTCTCACGAAGTGTCTACCCAAGGCACAACATCAGCTATGTATATAGATGGTGGGAGTTACTTAGCTTAAAGGAGCCTCCTTGGTCCTTCAAGTGGGAGGTTGTTGGGGATAAAGGCCCCAAGGACTCTCCTTTTGTATATTTTGACCCTTCCATGTGAAAGCTCTCTTCGAGAGCTTTCCAAACATATTTTTGTTGTATTTTTTGGACCCCAAATTGGGGAGTTATAGGCATTTACATTATTTTTATTACTTTTGGTCATTGGTCATGTGTGAACATGCCCAAATGACCTTCTTCTCCAAATTTCTGCGCAGGTTTCTCTCTCTACTTTCTCTCTCCTCATGCAGCAGCCCCCCTTTGCGTTTGGAGCAACTGAGCACACCACGACGTAGCTCTTCGCGGCCTCTTGAGAGAGAGAGAGAGAGAGAGAGAGAGAGAGAGAGAGAGAGAGAGAGAGAGAGAGAGAGAGAGAGAGAGAGAGAGAGAGAGAGAGAGAGAGAGAGAGAGAGAGAGAGAGAGAGAGAGAGAGAGAGAGAGAGAGAGAGAGAGAGAGAGAGAGGCTAGCATCAAATGGTGAGGCACGGGAACTTCATGCAGTAAACTACACAAATGATTGCCAATAGGTTGCTTAGGACTTGCAAAGATGGATCTTTGCAGAATGCTGTCATTGCTCTTGAGGAGCTTCAATGCAGAAAGGTTCTTGTATCAATGGATGTTTATGTTAAGCTTATCCAAAGATGTGGTATGGAGAATAACTTGTTACTTGCCAGACGTTTGCATTCAATTCTGTCTGGAAAAAAGACAAATCCAGCTACGTTACTTGAAGATCACCTTATACGAATGTTCACATCATGTGGCAGTTTGGTGGATGCACATCAGGTATTTCTGAGTGTCCCCAAGCCTGGAACATACAGTTGGAACGCTATTATTCTTGCACATGCCAAACTAGGAGATGGCTATATGGCAGTCCTGCTGTATTGCAAAATGCATTTGGGTGTTGTAAATCCAAACAAATACCTTTTCTGTCTGATCTTAAAAGTGTGTTCAAATACTGGAGAAATAGATCATGGAAGGTTAGTCCATCATCAGATGATAAGCATGAAAATTATATCAGATGTCTCTCTTGATACTGCTCTTATTTCCATGTATATGAAGTGTGGCAGTTTACATGATGCACAAAGAGTTTTCTTTAGTTTAAAGGATCGAAAATGTAAGACCTGGTCTGCCCTGATCTCAGGATGTTCAGATTATGGATGCAGTTCTGTGGCACTCACACTCTTTGAAGAAATGCAAGAGCAATCAATCTTAAGTGATAGAGTGGCCTTTCTTTGCACATTTAGGGCATGCAACTCTCTGCAGCATGTAATGATTATGCATAACCAGGTCCTGAAACATAATATGGAGAATGATCCATTTATAGCGAGTAGACTTATCGACATGTATTCCAAGTGTAGAAACCTGGAGGAGGCATACAATACATTTGAGAGAGTACATGGCAAAGATGCTGCCATATGGAGTTCAATCATTTCATGTTGCAGTCATGTGCAGCAAGACAATCGTGCACTTGAGCTCTTCCAAAGAATGATACGAGAAGGAACAAAGCCAAATGATTTTATATTTTCATGTGTTCTTACATCATGCGCCAATTCAAGGACACTAACACAAGGAAGGATTATACATGACATGAGTTTAAAAAGTAATCTTTTGTTAGATGTTGTTGTGGGAAATAGCCTAATTGATATGTATGCCAAATGTGGATCTCTTGATGAGGCATTTAAAGTGTTTGAAAAGCTTGCATCCAAAAATTGCATATCATGGGGAACCATCATAGATGCGTATGTAAGGAATGGTTCTAGTGTTGCTGCACTTGAAATTTTTGATAGTTTCAAAGCAAGTAAACAAACATCAGACCGCGTTATTTTCATATCTGTATTGAAAGCTTGCTGTAATGTGGGAGAACTTGTTCAAGGTAGGCAAATACACATTGAAATCATCAATTATGGATTGTCTGAAGATACTAGCATAGGGAATATGCTAATCTTTATGTATTTAATCTGTCAAAAACTGGAGGATGCTCGAAATGTTTTTGATAAGTTGTCCGCTCGGAGCTGTATAACATGGAGTGCAATGCTTTCAGGGTATGTGCAACAGCAGCAGTGGATGATAGTTCTTGATCTCTTCGAGGAACTACTGCAGAAGGAACTGAAGCTAGACAAAGTCATCTTCCTATATGTGTTAGAAGCCTGTGCTAACCTGAGATCTATAACAAAACTCTGTCAGATACATGATCAAGTGATAAAACATAGCTTAGAAACAGAGAGAGCACTGGGAAGTGCTCTACTGGATACATATTGCAAATGTGGTCATTTTTATGAAGGATATTGGATTTTTGAGAGGCTTCCATGCAAGGACATTGTGACTTGGGGAGCAATGATAGGAGGGCTTGTGCACGGTGGTGAATGGTCTTTAGCTAGGAGATGCTTGTCCAAGATGAGGGAGCAAGGTATGAGTCCATGCATTGAAATCTACTCTTGTATTCTTAATGCTTGTAGCAGCTCTGGTCTTGTAGAAGAAGGCCAATGGTATTTTGATAATATGAAAGAAGATCACAAAATTTTACCGAACATCGAGCATTTCACCTGTATGGTTGACTTATTTGGGCGGACAGGACTCCTAAATGAATCAGAGGATTTTTTGCAGACCATGCCAGTTCCCCCAAATGAGACTTCTTGGACATCCTTCCTAACAAGCTGTAAGACATACTATAATAACTTGAACATCGGATGCGTGTGCTCCATCGAGCATGTGCGATCCCCAAAGGAAGTTGAACCAAGGTCCAAGGCGCTCAATGGGAAGTGTTATCAAGAACATTCATAAATGTACATAATTTTGTCCTGGAAATGGGCCTGCCTGTTGATTGAGGTTCTCTTCAGTATCGTTAATCACACAAGAAATTTGGGGAAGTCAACACAGACATTAGAATGATAGACAAGATCGAAGGGCAAGACTAACCTTTGATTTTGACCCTTTTTTCGAGTGGCATTTCACCCCTAACCACAACTCGCCTGCTGATTTTTCAACATCAGTCGGTTCGGACCACCAGTTAGGTTCACCCAAGTTTCATCCTGGTCATGGGCATCCAAAGCCTACGGAGTAAGTATGAGTTTATATATAATGTACAAACATGCCTTGTAGAAAATGTAAAAATAGACAAGTCTATATAACCTTTTTCTCTAGAGTCATCCAAAGTTTATGCTCAAAGCATGATGCATGGACTTGATCAAATTGTAAATATCTAAACGTATATAACATCCTCAATAAGATGCAGTTTGATTCTGGATATTGATTGGCAAGGCATGTAGGGTGCCATTGATGAGATAGCACAAAAAGAGCATATTTTTTGAGTATGTCAATCTTATGAAAAGAGTCATGCATGGATATGTAATTTTGGAAGAATATGCACAAGCATGTGTTGATGTTGGCCTTAACCTTGATTTACAAGGCTACATTTTAATACATCCAGCTGGAGTAATTATCATGCGTCTAACATCATGGAATGAATACATACGAGTAATTACACATGCAAATGATGTCAGCAAGCTTGGTCAGATATGTAGAATTATGAATTAAGTTCATGGTATACCTAGAGATATTTGTAATCGGACATTGTAAGAAGTATTGTCTTATTGAATTACTGGTGGATAATATTCCTTTTTGCACATTACTTAAGCTGGTAGTATATTGGATCCACGAGGGTATATAGATAACTTTCATCTATTCCAACATCTATATAATGCTTTGAAGGATATGTTGTTGTCCATTACTTTTTGATCCTTCACTCTAGGACATTGATACCATGCAAATGCGAGCATCCTAGAAATTCTTTGGGATGATGTCACTATTGCATTTGTATGAATATTGATTTATTCACGCAATCTAACAATGGATATAACAATGGATAGGCGCTATTATAATGTGGGAATGGATAGAAACTATTATAGTGTGGGAATTAACATCATTTCTTACATCTTTATGAATGAAATGTTATTCGCTAATCCAAGTCCATAGTCAAAACACGAAAATGTGTTAAGATTTCATTGTGATATTATTTCACATATGAATTTGTTGACATATTTTGGTACTGATGTGTGTGAATACATTTGGGACGGTAGAGACACTTTTTTCCCTCTTTAGGAGGTCCTTTTCCTCGGTTTGTGTATATGCTTATAGCCTTAACAGACCACTTATCTTTGTACATTGACTGGGTAATACATTTTATAATATGTTGTGCTCTAAGCTTCTTCTTCTTCCTTGTGTTGTTTGTGTGCTTTCGTAGACTTTGAACTCCAACAATTGGTATTAGAGTAAGTCGTTGCTTCATCTAGCGTGTTGTCGACACCCCTTTGGTCACAGTCTCAAAATTGCACGAAAATTGATAAGCATACTTGAGGCAATTAGGAGTTCAAAACAACTTTGCCTTATGGCATCGAATTTTTTATTTGAGCTTTTTTTCGGCCTCCGAATGCACTATTGTAATGATTGTGCTTGCAATTTTGTCTTTTTGTGCCAAACATATATATAGGTTTCGGTTTGCTAGTACAAGTGCCTTTGAATTTGATATAAGTCTAGCAAGGCTCGATAGGGTATTTTTGCTCAACTTTTTGAGATGCAATCAATTTTTTGCTTCATGGTATTTAGTCATTGGCCATGATTGAAAGTAATGATGTATTTCGTATGTTGGTTGTATAGGATAAGTTGGATGGTACTAATTACCCATTATGGGCATGTATGATGCATCATGTATTTGTTGATATATTTTGGTAATGATGTGTGTGAACACACTAGGAATGCCGGGGTACTTTTTTGCTCTTGAGGAGGTTTTTTTTTCCCAGTTTGTATACATGCCTATAACCCTAATGCATCACTTATCTTTGTACATTCACTTGGTAATAAATTCAATATTGTGTGTTATGCTCTAAGATTCTTCTTCTTCCTTGTGCTATTTCTATGCTTTCGAAGACCTCAAACTCCAACAATTGGTATCAAAGAAGGCCACCGCTTCATCTAGGACGTCCGCGACACCCCTCTGGTCATAATTTTAGAATCACAGGAAAATTGGTGAGCATACTCAGGGAGATTAAGAGTTCAAAACAACTTTGCTATGTGGTGTCAAAACTTCACCTGAGCTCGTTTTGGCCTCCGAATGCACTATCATAGTGCTTGTGTAGGCAATTTCATCCTTTTGTGCCAAACATATATATATGTTTCGGTTCGCCAATACAAGCACCTCAAAATTTAACAGAACTTGATAGGATAGTTATGCTAAAATTGAGATACAATCATTTTTCTACATCAAGGTATTTTAGTCAGTGACCATGGCTGAAAGCAATGATGTATTTCGTATGTTGGCTATTGAGGACAAGTTGGATGTCACTAATTACCATTATGGGCATATATGATGCTTCATGTATTGGTGGCAAAAGGACTATGAAATATTATGTAGGGTGTTGAAAAATGATCTCCTACACTTGTAAATAGAATTATTGAAGGTGATGCAAATGGCATTGAAGATGAAGATCTTCAAATTCATGTTGGTATTGCGGTTCCTACTGCACCTACTCCAAAGCAACTTCGTTGGGATAAAAGAGATGCTCAAGAAAATGCATTGATAGCGTTGTCTGTCAAACGTGCCATTATCCCTCATATTCACTCCTGCAAAATCGCAAATGATGCTTTAGATACACTTACCACTTTGTACCAAGCAAGAAATGAGGCTTGTGTTGCTTATCTCCGAAAAAAGTTGGAGAGAGAATATGAATGAAGGATATTCTTTGGGTAGTTTTTTGACAAAGATCAAAGATTTGAAAGAGCAGTCGATTTCTACATATGAACTCTTGCTAGATAGTTCATTTGTGTAGACCGTTCTTAATGTTCTTCCAAATTCATATAAGGGTTTTGGTTCTACTCTTCGATTAGAGATGAAAGGCAATCCAAATGCCTTAATATTTAAGGAGTTGGTCTCTGTTTTGTTGCAAGAAGATCTGTCCAGGCAGAATAGGTCCATTATGTGTGTTGCAAATCAAGCTTTCTTAGCTAGTCAGAAGGGCAAAGGTAAATGGAGCTTATCTACTAGTAAGTAAAAATTTGATAATGCTGCATAGTCGAAGGAAGACAAAGACGAGAAGAAAATAGAAAAGTAGAAACAATTCTGCAAATATTGTAAATGAAATGATAATGTCATAAAGAGTTGTCCAAAACTAGCTGCAAAAGAGGCATAAAAAAAGGAGGTTGGAATGGTTATTACAGAGGCCTCTACACTTAAAATAGGGTCTGATAATCTTGTGCAGAATGAAGAATGGGTGTTAACTATTGTTTGCAACTATGACCCATCTTCTCATGAACATTGTATATCTACAATAAACTCAGGTGTTTTGTACTTTGACAGTGGGGCAACTAAACATATTACCTTGCAATATAGTTTCTTCAGTGCACTTGAGCCCGCCCCTACAGGCAATACTCTCATATGCACTAAGAACTCCTCTTATCTCGTAATGGGAGTTGGTAAGATCATTTTGACTACTGTTGATGGTAGCTCTTTCACATTGTTAGATGCTTTGTTTGTGCCAAAGATCAAGAAAAATCTATTGTCAGTTTCAAGATTAGCCAAGATAAGCTTGGTTGTCAAATTTATTGATAACAGATGTACAATTCATGATCTATCAAATGGCGATGTTATTATTGCTTCTGAAATTTTATGTTGTGGGCTATATAAGCTCATGGACTATGCAAAATCTATGAATGATTCAGCATGTGCAGTTCAAGATTCTCAAGCTATCTTAGATGTAAAGCTTTGGCATGCACGCTTTGGTCATCTAAATTTTGCTAATTTTTTATGCCTATAAAAATCTTCTCAAACTTGAGGCACTTGGTAAATATGTCTGTAAAGGCTGTATTTTGGGCAAAATGCAGCATTCCTCCTTTCCAAAAGATGGTTCAATACAAGCTACTTAGAAATTGTAGCTTGTTAACAAGGATGTATGTGGTCCTATGTAGACACTTTCTTTTGGAAACTACCTCTACTTTGTGACTTTTGTTGATGATTTTTTTGGGCATGCATGGGTGCATACATTGAAAGAAAACTCTGAAGTGTTTGTGCTTCAAAGAGTTTTTAGTTTTGGTCGAAAATCTTTCAGCATGTAAAATAAACACCCTCTGTTCTTGTAGCTCATCATGGTTGGAATGCATATTAGTTGAACATTAAAATTGCACTTTTGAAGGGTGATTTACAAGAAGAAGTGTATGTATTGGCCCCGTGGTTTTGTGTAGAAAGGGCATGAAAACAAAGTGTGCAGGTTGAAAAGCCATTATATGGTTTGAAGCAAGCACCATGTGCTTTGTATGAGAAGATACATCCCTACTTGCTAGCACATGGTTTTGAGAATAGTCTATCTAAGAGCACCTTATATGTTAAGCGCATAGATGATGTAGTTCAGATCATTATTGTATATGTTGATGATATGTTTCTCACTTGTCCTAATGAGAATCATAATGCTGAACTTAAGGATGAGTTGCATGCCTCTTTTGTAATGTTAGATTTGGGGCATTTGCATCATTATTTGGACATTTAATTTATGCAAGTTGATGGAGTAATAAATTTGTGTCAAACAAAATATATTGACATATTATTGCAATGTTTTGGCCTTGAAAATTGCAAACCTATTCCCACTCCTATGGAAAAATGTTTACCATTGAATCTTCATGATGTTGGAGATGCATTTGATGTTGTTCTCTATCAATAAGCTATTGGATGCTTGATTTACTTATACATAATTCAACTTGATATTTAATTTACTTTCACTAAGATGAGCAACTTTATGCATTGCCCGGATTTCAAGCATTGGGAAGTGGTTAAGAACATCCTTTGCTACTTGAGTGGTGCTTGGCTACTTAGATTGTTTTATCCGAAGGGGGGACCATTACTACCAGAATTACATGTTTTTTTTTTTTTACTTAGAATCGATTGGTTTCTATGGCAATCGATTGGTTTCTATGGCACTTGTGTGTCCACTACTGATTTTCGCTTCATGGTTGATAGATCATGCATACTTGGTTAAGCAAGAAGCAACCTATTGTGGCCACCTCTAGTTGTGAGGCTTAGTATAGGGAAAATTTCAAAGTGACTATTGAGTGTGTGTGGCTCTGATGCCTTTTGGTTGATTTGGGTGTTTGTCAGCCTTTTGCCACACCATCTTAACTGATAGCCAGAATTCATTAGTAGTTGTGAGGAATCCTATGTTCCATGCTCGCACAAAGCTCATTTAGTTGCACTATCATTATCTTAGGGAGAGGTTCTCTATTGGAGAGATATGTTTGGCTTATGTGCCCACATAGGATAATGTTGCAAACCTTTTCACAAAGGCTCTGCACAAAAAGAAGTTTGAAGCTTTTTGCAAAGATTTGGGATTATTTTCTTTTTTGCATTGATCTCTTTTCATATGGATTGGCATTTCCTTATACATGACTTCTAGCTCCTTGTTCACTGCATTACTCCCAAGGGAGAGTTTTTGATATATTTCGGCATGTGTGAACACACTTAGGACTATTGGGGCACTTTTTACCCTCTTTTGGAGTTTGCCTCCCTCCCCCCTGACTTGTATATATGGATATAACCCGAACGGGTCACTTTGTACATCCAGTGCTTAATACATTCTGTATTTTTTTGTGCTCCAAGCCCCTTGTTCTTCTTCATAGTGTTGTTCATATGATTCTACAAACCTCGAACTCCAACAAAATTCATGAAAAGAGGTTTATTTCCTAGTAAACATAAACGCCGAACTCCAACAAAATTCATGGAAAGAGGTTTATTTCCTAGTAAACATAAACAAAAATTTAGATTTACTGAAGAAATTCTTGATTGGAATACAAAATTTGTGGGAGAAGTTGAATGATGATCATATTCAAGCACGACAATCACATCTAGCCTAGTATAAGGCATCCAGTATGGCTCATGTGGATTGTAGGATTGTACTATGATTTGTGCATATGATGTGTACAATACATACATACATACATACATACATACACACACACAACATACATACATACATACATACATACATACATACATACATACATACATACATACATACATACATACATACATACATACATACATACATACATACATACATACATACATACATACATACATACCTACGTACGTACATACATACATACATACATACATACATGATACATACATACATACATACATACATACATACATACATACATACATACATACATACATTCATACATACATACATACATACATTCATACATACATACATACATACATACATACATACATACATACATACATACATACATACATACATACATACATACATACATACATACATACATACATACATACATACATACATGCATGCATGCATGCATGCATGCATACATACATACATACATACATACATACATAAACACACATATATACATACATACATACACACATACAAATATACATACATACATACATACAAATATACATACATACATACATACATACATACATACATACATACATACATACATACATACATACATACATTTGTACATACATATATATGTACATACATACATGCATACATACATAAATACATACATACATACATACATACATACATACATACATACATACATACATACATACATACATACATACATACATACATACATACATACATACATACATACATACATACATACATAGGATAGGTAGATATTTTTATAATTTCCACACACACACATATACACACATACGCATACATATATACACATAACACATATATACTTACATACACTTACACTTACATATATGGATACACATGCACATATATACTTTCACAAACATATTCATTTTGTCGTTTTGTTATTTAGATAATAACATTTGCACACACACGTAAAATCAATGAGCATTTACAAATGAATTATTATAACTTAAAGAAGTTTTAAGAAAGCGTCATTAAATTATTTTAAGTTTAAGTTTGAGTTCTTAGTTGTGTAATCGGTATGGCATGGATAACAACTGAGTGTGGTTGTTGTATCTATCACCCATAATGCTTCTTTAAGTTCTTATTAATTTAATTTTATGACTATTCCTTACTCCTCACTCTCTCAAACACTGCATACTGACATATATTCTTTCTTTCACCTATTTTTCAGAAGAAACTTTTTGGCACATATCTTCATATTTTTATTTGCACATATATGATGCATACACACCTAGCTTTCTTTTTGTAATGTGCAATCTCTTGGGTATCCCTTAGCATTTCCCTTACTTACCTTTCTATCTTGTTAAGCACCTTGAAACACACTTGCATACTACAAAGTTACATATTCACATAATTAAACACATACATTTGAACTCATTTACAGTAGCTTTTCAATAACTTTTTTTATATAGTAACGTTCCTTTAAAAGTCTATATCTAGTACTAATACCTTTTATAAATAGAAACATACTATTACGAATTTTGTTTGGACGTTGATGCTATCTCATTTGCACATCTAGGTCTTCAAAGCGTGTTTTAGTGTTCTAGGAACTATAAAACGATTATGTTTATGAAGTTAGACACATTTCATTAATGTGGGGTTTAACAGATGACGTTTATTCATTTGATATATATATATATATATATATATATATATATATATATATATATATATATATATATATATATATATATATATATATATATATATATATATATATATATATATATATATATGTGTGTGTGTGTGTGTGTGTGTGTGTGTATGTATGTATGTATGTATGTGTGTGTGTACATACATACATACGTACATACCTACTTACATAGATACATAGATACATAGATACATATATACACACATGCATACACACATATACACATACATACATACATACATACATACATACATACATACATACATACATACATACATACATACATACATACACACATACATACACACACACATACATACATACATACATACATACATACATACATACATACATACATACATACATACATACATACATACATACACACACACACACACACACATACATACATACATACATACATACATACATACATACATACATACATACATACATACATACATACATACATACATACATACATACATACATACATACATACATACATACATACATACATACATACATACATACATACATACATACTTGTCTAAGCATTTAGCTATGGAGTTATATGAGGGATTGCTTGAAAGTTTAAGTAGTCACATACACTTGCTTGGTAAAGAACATAAAGGATTACATGCATTTTATACACACCTTATCTTAGATCGTGTAGCACATACATACATACATACACACACATGGATATTGTCTTTTTTTTCTTGCATGTTTTTGCTTGGAAATAAGAGTTTTCTATCATAGGAATGCCTTCTAAGTATATTATGTGCTATGATTTACACTTTCAATCACAAAGATATAAGGAATACGTAATGCTTTTAGTAGGACACATTTTTACTACCAATAAAACAGTTTAAGCTTGTTAAAGCAAACAGGGTGACTCCCCGAATCCTGCAAAGTATGGGTTCACTTGTACAAGCTATTATACCAAACAGGTGCTAAGCCCATTCACTTGTACATTTGTTCTTTCTATTAATTAAAGTTTGGGAGAGTAGGCTATGGCGGAATTTCCTTTTCAGCAAAAAAAAAGGTTGTGACTTGGTTTATTTTGTTAGAGGTTAAGGAAGTTAGATGGGGCTCTCCTTGTTCACCTCTCTTTTTGTATTTATCTCTCTCTCTCTCTCTCTCTCACACACACACACACTTCCTATCTTTCTCTCGTTCTTGCTCTTCTCCTCATTCTCTTTCTCTTTTTCTTGCACTATTTTTAGTCTTCTCTGTCTCTCTCTTTCTCTTTTTCTTGCATCATTTTTAGTCATCTCTTCTCTTCCCCTTTGACTCTCTCCCTTTCTTTTCTTTGCATTTTTTTTCTTCCTACATATTGTAATGTTAGTTTTTTTTTGTGAGATAATCAAACTAAAGTGCTCTTATAATTGTGATAATTCAATGGTAGGATTGTTCACATGTAATGCTTTTATAAGGTAAAACTATTTATAGGCTTGAGAAATATCTTTGAAAAGCATACCTTTGGTAATCTATATTACCACCTTTTGAAAGAATTCATTGAGTAGGAAAAGTTCAAAAGAGGAACTCACTAATAAGTAGTGAAAAAGAAGACAAGTTTAAAGTCTCTTAAATTATTTTTCATTCGGGTTTCTCTTTTCCCTTCTCTTTCTTCTTTTCTACATACCATTATTTTTAGTGTTTATCTTCTTCCCATGTAATAGAGGTGGAAAATTGTTGTTATAAAAACTATCAGATAATAAAAATCAGGTGGAAATTTTAATCTTTGTTAGCAAGTTATAATTCATAAAATTTTTTTGAAGATACATAAGTGATTTGTGTCAACCCTAAGCATACCTATTTTTAACTATAGACAAATTTGCCTTCATTTACAAGTGTAATTTTACTGATACATATGGGTCCTTGCAAGGATGATTGGTGAACGATGTCAAAGGGGCATCGGTAACAATTGGTTTTCACCTCATATGTATCTTTCCACTGTAAGGCACTAACTCTGTGTTTTCTTTGGATGGTGATAACTATGGTGAAGAGCTTCCTGAGGCATAGGTTAACATCAATACTTGAAGGAAAATTATGGTTTCATGGATTGATGGACATTGTTATATTTGACTATTGTAACATGAGGGATCTTTTGTATTTTGAAGCTCATATAATCACATATTATTTGAAGTTTCATTATAACTGATCTTGTTTTGGTTGAAAAATTCTCTTACTTTTACTTATCTATAGACAAAGGTTATTACTAGAGTTTGCACACAATAATGTATTGTCTCAACTTGAATTGTATTTTCCCTTGATGATCTAAATCTCTTAAAATCATTTTATTTTTTTCTTGACACTTCATCTTGATGTTTTTGATATCTTTAACTTGGATTAGTCTTTGTGTTATAATATTATTTTTGAACATTCTATCTATAGGTTCGGTTCACTTATGAGTTAGTATGTTGAAGAAGATATAACATGTTTTAGTTGTATCTAAAGGGTATGATGGGTCAAAACATACATACATATATACATGACACACATACATACATACATACACACATACATACATGCATACATACATACATACATACATACATACATACATACATACATACATACATACATACATACATACATACATACATACATACATACATACATACATACATACATACGTACGTACGTACATACATACATACATACATACATACATACCTACATACATACATACATACATACATACATACATACATACATACATACATACATACATACATACATACATACATACATACATACATACATACATACATACATACATACATACATACATACATACATACATACATACATACATACATACATACATACATACATACATACATACATACATACATACATACATACATACATACATACATGCATACCTACATACATACATGCATACATACATACATACATACATACATACATACATGCATGCATACATACATACATACATACATACATACATACATACATACATACATACATACATACATACATACATACATACATACATACATACATACATACATACATACATACATACATACATACATACATACATGCCTACATGCCTACATGCATACATACATGCCTACATGCATACATACATACATACATACATACATACATACATACATACATACATACATACATACATACATACATACATACATACATACATACATACATACATACATACATACATACATACATACATTCATACATTCATACATTCATACATACATACATTCATTCATACATACATGCATACATACATACATACATACATACATACATACATACATACATACATACATACATACATACATACGTACATAGATACTTACATAGATACATACATACATGCATTCATTCATACATACATACATACATACATACATACATACATACATACATACATACATACATACATACATACATACATACATACATACATACATACATACATACATACATACATTCATACATACATGCATACATACATACATGCATACATACATACATGCATACATATATACATGCATACATACGTACACACATACATACATACATACATACATACATACACACATACATACATACATACATACATACATACATACATACATACATACATACATACATACATACATACATACATACATACATACATACATACATACATACATACATACATACATACATACATAATTATGGTAATCATCACTTCCATTATTAAAAGAACACACACTTCCTCCACATTTCTCATTTTTACCCCCTATAGATACCCACATACATACATACATGCTTCACACCTGATCTTGTTTAAAATATATTTTCACATACACATGCTTTTATGCATGAAGGTTATTATTATTTCTTTAAGGTTTATGTGTGTAAATCATTGTCCATGAAGGTTAATTCTTGGGTCATGAAATTAGAAAAAACTTTTTTGTTCATAAATACAAATGGATTTTTAAATCATATAAGCTTGTTTTTTTATCTTGATACTTATTTATTTTAGTATACTCAAGTTCACTTTTTATCTTATTTCATATTTGCATTTGTATTTTTACCTATGGATGCTATGACATGCATAACAATTGAACATTGTTGTTCTTACTAATTTAGTGTTATGGTTAGTTTGACATGTACGTCAAAATAATGATTTTCACTTGATACATGCCAAAGGTGTAAATACCCTTTTAAACTTTTTTTCAAGAGGAAGTTTGACCGAAGCCTAATCCCTTTGTAGCTTGAGTTGGATTGAAAGAACAACTACACAGGGGAAGGGGCATAGTACCTATGGAACCCCCCATATCCCACAAAGTGGGGATTAGACTACCCGAAGGTGAAAATCGGAAGGACTACCTGAAGGCAACTAGTTTAACTTGGCCTTGAGGCAATACTCTAGTCTAGGGCCCACAACTTATGGACAATACCCTTGATACTTGATCCATATGGAGTCTCATCCATTAATACCATAGTATAAACTGATGACATAATATAATCACGTTGAAGTATAAAAAAGTTTCTTTTATCCTTATTCTATTATATTCCTTTATGTTATTTATTTAGTTCATTTTAACGGACTAGGTATCCATAATATTGATGATGTATTAACTTTTTCATAAATGAAAAACTATTGGAAAGTTCATCCTAATATACATTCATTATTCCCAATTTCACTTTTTCTCTGGTCAGGAGTTATGTTGTTGATATATTTAGGTAGTGATGTGTGTGAATACACTAGGATCACCGGGGCACTTTTTTTCCTCTTTAAGGGGTTTTCCCCCCTGCCTTGTATATATGCCTATAGCCTTAATGGGTAACTTATCTTTGTACATTCTAGTGGTAATACATTCAATATTGTGTATTGTGCTCTAAGCTTCTTCTCCGCTGTTCGTGTGCTTCCGCAGACGTTTAACTCCAACAATTGGCATCAGAGCAGGTCGCCGCTTCATCTAGGGCATCATCAACACCCTTCCGGTCGTAGTCTCAGAATCACATGAAATTTGGTGAGCATACTCAAGGTGATTAGGAGATCAAAACAGCTTTGCTTTGTGTGCCAAAATCGGGATCTGAGCTCCTTTGGGCCTTGGAACGCACTATCGTAGTGCTTATGTAGGCTATTTCATCTTTTTGTGCCAAAGATATACACAAATTTCGGTTTGTCAGTATAAGAGTCTCGAAGTCTGCTATAGGTTTAGCAGAACTTGTTAGGGTAGTTGTATTCAACTTTTTGAGATACAATCAATTTTCTGCATCAAGGTCTTTTAGTGAGTGTCCATGGCTGAAAACAATGATGTATTCTGTATGTTGGTTGTTGAGGATAAGTTGGATGGTACGAATTAACCATTATGGGCTTATATAATGTGTTATGTATTGGTCACAAAAGGACTGTGGAAAATTGTATAAGGTGTTGAAAAACATCGTATTACACCTGCAAATATAGGTACTGAAGCTGATGCTGATGGCATCAAAGATGGTGATATTCTACAGATTCCTATTCATGATGCGGTTCCTGTTGCACCTACTATAGATAAAATTTTTTGGGATGGCAGAGATGCTCAGGCACAAGTATTGATAGTGTTGTCTGTCAAAGGAGCCATTATTCCTCACATTCGGTCTTGTAGAACAACTAAGGATGCTTGGGATACACTTACCACATTGTACCAGGCTAGGAATGAGGCTCATGTTGCTTACCTCCGAAAATAGTTGGAGAGTGAGCATATGAATGAAGATGATTCTATGGAAATTTTTTTGACAAAGATTAAGGATTTGAACGAACAATTGATTTTTGATGATGGAGTTCTTCCTGACAGTGCACTTGTGCAGACTGTTATGAATGGTCTTCCTGACTCATATCAGAGGTTCGCTTCTACTCTTCATTTGATGATGAAAGGCAATCCAAATGCCTTAACATTTGAAGAGTTAGTTTCTATTCTGTTGCAGGAAGATCAGTCCAAGCAGAACATGTCTATTATGCGTGTTGCAGATCAAGCTTTCTTGGCTAGTCAGAAGGGTAAAGGAAAATGGAGCTCTTCTACTAGTAAGCATAAATCTGCCAATTCTGCACAATCAAAGAAGGAAGACAAAGATGAGAAGAAATAAAAAAATAGAAATTGTTTTGCGAATACTGTAAAGCAAATGATCATGTCATTAAGAGCTGTCCAAAACTGGCTGTTAAAGAGGCAAAGAAGAAAGAGGCCCGAATGGTTGTTGCAGAGGCCTCTACACCAAAAATAGAGTCTGCTAATCTTGTGGAGGATGAAGAATGGGTGTTTACTACTATTTGCAGTTTTGACCCATCTTCTCATGAGCAGTGCATGTCTACAGTAGACTCAGATGTTTCGTACTTTGATAGTGGGGCGACCAAACATATTACCTCGCAGTGTAGTTTCTTCTCTTTACTTGAGCCTACCCCTAGAGGGAATACTATTACATGCACCAAAAAATCCTCTTATCTTGTTATGGGAGTTGGTAAGATCATTCTGATACTACTGATGGTAGTTCTTTAACATTGTCAGATGCTTTATTTATGCCAGGGATCAAGAAGAATCTATTATCAGTTTCGACCTTAGCCAAGATTGATTTGGTTGTGAAATTTATTGATGATAGATGTACAGTTCATGATATGTCAAATGGCGATGTGATTATTGCTTCTGGCATTTTATCTCGTAGGCTATATAAGCTCTATAAATTATGAAAAATTTGAGAATGATGAAATCAACATGTGCAATACATGATTCTGAGGCTATGTCAGATGCAAAGATTTGGCATGCACGCTTTGGTCATCTAAATTTTGCTAGTTTGCCAATATGATGTCCTCTTTGCCCAAACTTGAGGCACCCGATAGACATGTTTGTGAAGGCCATACTTTGGGCAAAATGTAGCATTCCTCCTTTCCAAAAGATGGTTCAGTTTGAGCTACTGAGAAATTGCAGCTTGTTCACAATGATGTCTGTGGTCCTATGCAGAGACTCTCTTTTGGAAATTATCTTTACTTCGTGACTTTCATTGATGACTTTTCTAGGAATGCATGGGTATATCCACTCAAAGCAAATTCCGAAGTGTTTATGTGCTTCAAATAGTTTTTGGTTTTGACTGAAAATTTTTGCACATGTAAAATGGGCACCCTCCATTCTGATCGAGGGGGGGAATTTATATCGTCTTAATTTAATGCATTTATGGCTGAACGTGGGATAAAACATCAGTGTACAGTGCGATATATACCTCAATAGAATGGAGTTGCTGAATGGAAGAATAATTAACTCATGGAGATGGTGAGGTGTGTGGTCAAGAGTCAGGATTTACCACATAGTTTCTTGCTTGAGGTTATCATGTGTGCAACATATGTACTTAACAGGTATGCCACTAAAGAGCTCTAGTCTATCAGTCCATATGAGTCTTGGCATGTTCTTAAACCATCTGTTGCTCACCTGCATGTTTTTGGTTGTCTGGCATATGCATTAGTGCCTGAACAACATCGTAGGAAATTGGATGATAAAGCAGTAAAATGTATTTTTGTTGGGTACAGTTCTGAAAGCAAAGGCTATCATCTGTATCATCCACAAACTAAACACATTTTGGTTAGCCATGATGTTGTTTTTATGGAAGATGCTATTCAACCTTTACTTTCATGTATGAAGGAGACATCTGTGAGCTCCAAAGACATGTATGATACTTTGCTGCCTCTTTTTACAAGTGGAAAGTCTAGTGCTGGTCCTAATGAGGCAACTTCTCAGCCTTTACAGGTTTCATGTGATGATTCAGACCATTCCACTTATGATGCAGATTTACAGGATGCACTTGTTGATGAGAGAGCTGATATTGAAGAGGCACAAACTATGCCAAAATGGCTAGTGTAGACTCTGCATGACATTAAATTAGATGCATCTCTGTCATACGTACTCGTTCAGGCTCTCATAGTGCCTCTTTGCATCAGATTGCTATGCTATGGCTGCCTCTGGTTTCTGTGATGAGATTGAGCCTATTTCGTTTGATGAAGCACAAAATTTTGAACATTGGGTGGGTGCAATGCAATCTGAATATGATGCTATCATGAAAAATGGTACCTGGTCTTTATGTGACTTGCCTCCTGACAAGAAGGTGATTGGAACTAAGTGGATATACAAGCTGAAGCATAAACTTGATGGAACAATTGATAGGTATAAGGCTAGGCTTGTTGCAAAGGGTTATGCGTAGGAAAGAGGCATTGATTTTGATAAAACTTTTGCACCTACATGCCAAATGACTATTGTTCGTAGCATGTGCACTTGCAACTCATCATGGTTGGAATGTACATTAGTTGGACATTAAAAGTGCATTTCTGAATGGTGACTTGCATGAAGAAGTGTATGTTTTTCAGCCCCATGGATTTGTGCAGAAAGAGCATGAAAACGAGGTGTCCAGGTTGAAAAAGACTTTACATGATCTGAAACAAGCACCACGTGCTTGGTATGAAAAGATACATGCCTATCTGATTGCACATGGTTTTGAGAACAATCCAACTGAAAGCACCTTATATGTTAAGCGTGCTAATGATGTACTTCTTATTATTGTTGTGTATGTTGATGACATGCTGCTCAGTAGTCCTCATGACAGGCTTATTGCTGATTTTAAGTCTGATTTGCATGCCTCATTTGAGATATCTGATTGGGGGCATTTGCATCATTATTTGGGCATTTAGTTTATGCAAGTTGATGGTGGAATGGCTTTGTTTTAAACGAAATATATTGACACATTATTGCACTGTTTTGGCCTTGAAGACTGCAAACCTATTGCCACTCCTATGGAGACAGGTTTACAATTGAGTCTTCATGATGCTAGAGATGCATTTGATACTGTTCTCTATCAAGAGGCTATTGGATGCTTGATTAACTTATGCATTACTCGGCCAAATATTCAGTTTGCTCTCTCATAGATGAGTAGGTTTATGCATTGCCCAAGTGTCAAGCATTGGCAATCGGTTAAGCACATCTTTCACTACTTGAGTGGTACTTGACTACTTGGGTTGTTTTATCCCAAGGGGGGATCACTACCGCCATATTTGCATTTTTTTTTTGACTCTGACTGGGCTGGTTGCTATGACACCCTTGTGTCCACTAATGGTTTTTGCTTCATGCTTGGTAGCCAAGCGTATCTTGGATGAGCAAGAAGCAGCCTACTCTGACCACTTATAATTGTGAGGCTAAGTATAGGGCAACGTTCACAGCGACTGTTGAGTGTGTGTGGCTCAGACACCTTATGGCTGATTTGGGTGTTGGTTAGTCTTCTACCACCACCATCTTGACTGACAGTCAGAGCGCATTGGCAGTTGCGAGGAACCTTGTGTTCCATGCTCGTACTAAGCACATTGAGGTGCATTATCATTATGTTAGGGAGAGGTTCTCTGCTAGAGAGATCAGCTTGGCATATGTGCCCACACAGGAGATCATTTTAGACTTTTTCATGAAGGCTCTACTTAGGGAGAAGTTTGAAGCTTTCCACAAAGCCTTGGGCTTACTTCCTTTTGTGGATTGAACCCACATAGCTTGGCACTTCCTTATACATGAGTGCTAGCTCCTTGTTCACCGCATCACTCCCAGGGGAGATTTGTTGATATATTTAGGTAGTGATGTGTGTGAACACACTAGGACCACCAAGGCACTTTTTTCCCTCTTTAAGAGATTTCCCCCTCCCCCCTCCCCCCTCCCCCCCCCTCCGACTTGTAATGGGTTACTTATCTTTGTACATTCTAGTGGTAATACATTCAGTATTGTGTGTTGTGCTCCAAGCTCCTTCTTCTTCCTTGTGTTGTTCGCATGCTTCCGCAGAAGTCTCACTCCAACATATGCATCATCATTATTATGGTTACCTTAGTAATCAAAGTTCTAAAGAACCCCTTCCTCTATCTTTATGAGGGATACTCTCTATCCTATTTTATTTTTGTTATTGTTTTGTTATAGTGGATAATAGTTTTGTTTTACCTTGATAAATTCCATGAATCACTATTGAGAATCACATTTTTAACACTTTGATAAATACTTTGATACACTTTTCCCACTTGATTTCTCCTTGGTGCTTTGATTTGAATTTATTTATTTGTAATACATATGATGGATAATTTACTTAAATATTTAGTAATGA
>CM035414.1:33631823-33634323 GCA_020310875.1 Ceratopteris richardii | reverse complement strand
CAAGGAAAGTTGTTGCCCATCCACCTAGCTCCATTATTTTTTGCCATAACTTCCTCATGGAATATCCAAATCAAGAAATTCAAATTGGTATAGATTCTATCCCCTTCAAGAGCTTTCTTTTGGGTGCATATAATCCATGTTTTGACCATTTTAGGCCATCTTTGCACAAGTGGTTTGATGGCTATTGACTATCGAGAAACTCTTTTTGTGTGAATTGAGTGCTTAATTATGATAATTAGGAGTTACCAATCATATTTTGAACCAGTTTGGATAGTAATGAATCGATTTTAATATCTTTGCACCATACATTTGCTCTCAAATATATTCATTTGAATACTTTTTGCATCAATATTTACAATTTTGCATTGTTTTTTCTTCCAATTTTATGAAACCAACATTGAAATGTGCATGAAAGTTAGTGTTGATATGAATTCAGCTATGCACATGAAGTTGCACTAACTTATGTTGATTCATAAAAGCATGCACAAGTTGTTGTTGTGTGTTTTAAGACCATTTTGCAGGTATTGAAGCAACAAAAGACCTTGTTATGAGGGCGTTAGTGCCCAACAACCCATATTGGAAAAGTTTCTTGTTTGAAGGTTTGTGGAGCTAAGAAAGTGGTTTTCTTACCACTAGGCTGATGCGTATCATTATATCATGGTTATTATTTTTTTTCAGGCTTCATTTTCTTGGGAAAGTATTGCCAAAATTTTTGTAGCCATATGGCGTTATATGCCATGTGAGAACTAGAGTGATGTTGTGTTGTAAGAGAGAGGAAGTTTTACGTGTGCAACATGAATAGAAGCATATAAAGTAATTGAATTAGAGAAGAAGATGCATGAGTGGATGCATGCATACATAGATGATATGATTTCTAGAAAGGTGAAGTGCATGATGCATTTTTTGTCTATAGAAAATCATTTTTTATGTATCACAACGATGAGTTAGGGTGAGTGTGAGGTATGTGATAGGAGTACCATGAATAGGCCAATTTTGCCTTTAGAAAGTAAATGACAAAGGTATCCTCCTCAAGAACAATTAAGATGTGTTTTTGTCCACTAACTCATGAGCACATGAATTGTTCTTCATGCAAGTCTATGTACTTGATATAGAAGTTTATCTCGAGTCGAAACAAGAGTGCTACGGTTATGGTCATCAATACTAGTATTAAATGCTTGTATGTGATTGGTTGTGATGAGGTTGATGAATGTGCAAGAAGCACAATGGTTAGAATGACATCCATACATATTCACTTTCATTGAAAACTAGATACTATAAAGAATCTATTTTCTACAAGACGATTTGGATGGCTAATTTGTTTGCATTGATCTAGATGATCATTATATGCATGGATATGTCTCCATGTCATAATTCATCCAAGAGAATGAATGAGTATGTCTAATCATAAGGATTAACATGTCTCATCATTTTTAGATCTTAAAAAGTAATTGAGCAAATAGTTAGTGAGCTAGCAGCTGTTGGAGTTATACGTCTGCGGAAGCACGCAAACAACACAAGGAAGAAGAAGAAGCTTGGAGCACAATACTGAATGGTAGGCATATATACAAGTCGGGGGAAAAAAAACCTCCTAAAGAGCGAAAAGAGTACCCCGGCGGTCCTAGAGTGTTCACACACATCACTACCTAAATATATCAACAAATCCCCCCTGGGAGTGATGCAGTGAAAAAGGAGCTGGCACTCGTATATAAGGAAGTGCCAAGCTATGTGGAAATCACTCCGCAAAAGGAAGTAAGCCCAAAGCTTTGCGGAAAGCTTCAAAATTCTCCCTAGGCAGAGCCTTCGTGAAAAGATCTTCAATGTTCTCCTGCATGGGCACATATGCCAAGTTGATCTCCCCAGCAGAGAAGCTCTCCTTGACATAATGATAATGCACCTCAATGTGCTTAGTGCGAGCATGGAACACATGGTTCCTCACAATTGTCAATGTGGTCTGACTGTCAGTGAATATGGTGGTGGCAGAACATTGACCAACACCCAAATGAGCCATAAGGCGTCTGAGCCACACACACTCAACAATCGCTGTGAAAGCTGTCCTATACTCAGCCTCTCAACTGGAAGTGGCCACAATAGGCTGCTTCTTGCTCAACCAAGATATACATGAGCTACCAAGCATGAAGCAAAAGTCACTAGTGGACACACAAGTGTCATAACAAGCAGCCCAATCAGAGTCAGAAAAAGCATGCAAATCTGGCTGGTGATCCCCCCTTGGGATAAAACAAACTAAGTAGTCGGGTACTACTCAAGTAGCAAAAGATGCACTTAACTGCTTGCCAATGCTTGACTCCTGGGCAATGCATGAACCTGCTCATCTGTGAGACAACAAACTGACTTGTGGTCAAAGGTTATGCCCAAACTTATGGGGTAGATTATGATGAAACTTTTAGTCTTGTTGCTAAGATGTCTACAATTAGATCATTGATTGCTATTACTGCTTGTAAAGGATGGAAGTTATCACAATTAGATGTGAAGAATGCATTCC